>CM062296.1:90802410-90835113 GCA_031216915.1 Pictodentalium vernedei | reverse complement strand
TCGGACAGGATGAAAATTGCCAAGATATCATCCGTCTTCAAATCAGGTGATGAAAAGAAAGAATTTTACGAATTATAGACCAATCAGTATTCTACCTGTTTTTTCTAAGATTCTAGAGACACTTATGCTTGTAATAGGCCTGGAACCAAGGTCGGGCATCCATAGGGGGGGGGGGGGGGGGGGGGCACCTTCCCAACCTGGACATACTCCCATCATTTTTCCATCCAAAATCATTTTATCCCCCCCCCCCCCCCCCCCCCAGTGACTAAAGTTCACTAATTTGGATACATCTTGCCAAGCACATGTGCGCCGGGTTCGGCCCGGCATGGACATTTTTTTTAAATGTGGCATTAAAAGGAGCAATTTCCTGTCTTCTGAAGGATCAATTCCTACTTCAACATACCCCAGAAAGTTTTTTTTTCTGCTCAAATAACAGGATTCATTATTTTAATTTTTTTTTTATTTCTGTCCACCAACTTTTGAATTGACCATTTTGAATCATTTCACCCCCCCCCCCCCCATCCTGATAGTGACTAAATTCCACTAACTTGGACACACCGTGCCAAGCACATGTGGGCCGGGTCGACCATGGTTCGACCCGGCATGGAAAAAATTAAAAATTTTGCTTTAAAAGGCGAAATTCCCTGTCTTCTGAAGGATCAATTCCTACTTCAACATACCCCCAAAAAGTTTTATTTTTTCTGCTCAAATAACAAGATTCTTTATTTGATTTTTTTTATTTCTGCCCACTAACTTTTGAATTACTATCCTGAATCATTTCACGCCCCCCCCCCCCCCCCCCCCCCCCCCACCATCTTAGTGACTAAGTTCCAGTAATTTGGATACACCGTGTCAAGTAACATGTGCGCCGGGTCGACCATAGTTCGACCCGGTAAGGGAAATTTTTTTAATTTGGCATTAAAAGGAGCAGTTTCCTGTCTTTTAAAGGTTCAATTCCTACTTCAACATACCCCAAAAAGTTTTATTTTTTCTGCTCAAATAGCAAAACTCATTATTTGCAATTTTTATGTGTACCCATATGTATGGTACACATAATGCCGGAATCCGGGGTGTCCATCCGTCGTTCGTCCATCCTTGTCCGTCCGTCCGTCCGTCCGTCCGTCCGTCCGTCCGGCGTCCGTATCCATTTCTTTGGCATTCGATAACTTGAAAATATTGCTTGGATTGTCATGTTACTTTACATTTGTGTTCATGTTACTGATGTTCCGGGCTGTATAGTTTTTGGTGTAAATCTGATAATTTGATCCTGAGATATTAACTTTTTATCCTTCAAATTGAGAATTCTTCCAATCCCTTTGGCATGAGATAACTCAAAAATTATCAATCCAATTGTCATGTTACTTCATATATTTCTTCAGATTACTGATGTTCCGAGCTGTATATTTTTTGGTGTAAATCTGTTATTTTGATCCTGAGATATTAACCCTTTATCCTTCAAATTGAAAATTCCTCCAATCCCTTTGGAATTCAATAACTTGAAAAATATTGCTTGGATTGTCAAGTTACCTTACAGATTACTGATGTGCCGAGCTGTGTAGTTTTGGGTGTAAATCTGTTATTTTGATCCTGAGATATTAACACTTTATCCTTCAAATTGAAAATTCCTCCAATCCCTTTGGCATTCAATAACTTGAAAAATATTGCTTGGATTGTCATGTTACTTTATATTTGTGTTCAGATTACTGATGTGCCGGGCTGTGTAGTTTTTGGTGTAAATCTGTTATTTTGATCCTGAGATATTAACCCTTTATCCTTCAAACTGAAAATTCCTCCAATCCCTTTGGCATTCAATAACTTGAAAAATATTGCTTGGATTGTCAAGTTACTATATATTTGTGTTCAGGTTACTGAAGTGCCGATCTCTATAGTTTTTGGTGTAAATCTGATAATTTGATCCTGAGATATTAACCATTATCCTTCAAATTGAAAATTTCTCCATTCTCTTTGGCATGAGATAACTCAAAAAATTTATGTGTACCCATACTATGTATGGTACACTAATGCCGGCATCCAGGGTGGCCATCCGTCGTTCGTCCATTCTTTGTCCGTCCGGCTGTCCATCTGTCCATCTGGCCATCTCTCCGTCCGGCGTCCGTATCCATTTCTTTGGCATTCGGTAACTTCAAAAATATTGCTTGGATTGTCAAGTTACATTATATTTGTCTTCAGGTTACTGATGTGCCGAACTGTGTAGCTTTTGGTGTAAATCTGTAAATCTGATAATTTGATCCTGAGATATTAACTCTTTATCTTTCAACTTGAGAATTCTTCCAATCCCTTTGGCATGAGATAACTAAAAAATTATCAATCCAATTGTCATGTTTTCTTCATATATATCTTCAGGTTACTGATGTTCCCAGCTGTATAGTTTTTGGTGTAAATCTGTTATTTTGATCCTGAGATATTAACCCCTTTATCCTTCAAATTGAAAATTCCTCAATCCCTTTGGCATTCGATAACTTGAAAAAATATTGCTTGGATTGTCAGGTTACTTTATATTCGTGTTCAGGTTACTGATGTGCCGAGCTGTATAGTTTTTGGTGTAAATCTGTTATTTTGCTCCTGAGATATTAACCCTTTATCCTTCAAATTGAAAATTCCTACAATCCCTTTGGTATTCAATAACTTGAAAAAATATTGCTTGGATTGTCAAGTTACTTTATATTTGTGTTTAGGTTACTGATGTGCCGAGCTGTATAGTTTTTGGGTGTAAATCTGATAATTTGATCCTAAGATATTAACCCACTTTCAATTACCAGTAACCATTCATCGCTTGAAATTTAACCTGCTATTGAAGACAATAATCTCTACTGTTAATTAGTTAATGTTTCGTATTGTCATTAGTTGTGTATAATCTGTGTGTTGAATAAGGTGCCCTGAAAAAAATGGCACAGGAAAAAAATGGCACAGGAAAAAATGGCACACTTTTTTGACTTACTAGGAAAAAAATGGCACTCCAAAAATGCTGTTTTTGAGGGGGGGGGCGGAAAAAATTGGCACAGGAAAAAAATGGCACACTTTTCCAATTACCTAGGAAAAAATGGCACTGGAAAAAATGGCACACTTTTTTGACTTACTAGGAAAAAATGGCACACAAAAAATTATCATTGTTTGTTTTTGTTTTTTTTCAAAGAAAAGTGGAATATTAAACTGGGTATGATAATATATATTGTTTTATAAACACTGCCATATGGTACATTAAGCTTGGCTACTAAATATATTTCTGGAGTAGGTGTAGTTTAACCCTGAACAAGTCGTTGGATAACGACAAGAGAATTTATATTACCATTTTTTTGTTGATAATTCCAACCCCTGACATCATTTTTTGGAAAGCTATCCAAAAGGGAATGGTGATAGGCATTGGAATGATCAACAATCCAATTGTAATACAAAGTTGTAATTATCTAACAACTTATATTGGTTGGCTCTGTAGTTGTCAGTAATGCTGATAGGGCCAGTAACGCTGATGGCAGTGGTTTGGAAACTGCTGGGTACTTTTGTGAACTGAAGATAGTGGCGGTTTGAGGACTTTTGGAGAGTACGTAGGACTATGGGGAACTGCTTGCTTAGTCGTTGGTTTAGCAATGTTGGAGTAGTAGTAGTGGTGGTGGTTGTTGTTGTGGTTGTTGGTGTCGTAGTTGTAGTGGTTGGTGTTGTATCTGTTGGTATTGAAGTTGGAGTCGCTGGTGTTGTAGTGGTTGGTGTTGTTATTAACGTTGTTGGTGTAGTGTTTGTGGTGGTTCGTGTAATAGCACGTGTAGTAGTAGTAGTGCTTGTTGCTGCAGTTGTTGGTGTAGTAGTTGTAGTTGTTGATCTTGTATGATATTACACATTGTGTATTCATATTGAAAATTGTGGTATTTCATGTCATAGTGGTTGGTTTGGTGTTGTGTACTTGGGGTGATTGGTGTCATAGTTTGTTGGGTTGCTGTTGCAGTTGTATTGGTAAATATTAAAATGGTAATTGTTGTAGTGGTTGTTGTAATAGTTGTAGCTGTTGTAGTTATAGCTGTGGTTGGTGATGTCATAGTTCTTTTGGTTGGTGTAATAGGTGTAGTGGTAGGCATTGTAGTGGGTTTCATTGGTGCAGTTAGTGACTGAAGTTGTTGGTGTTGTGGTTGTTACTGTTTTAGTGGATGGTGTAGTAATAGTTAGTGAAGTAGCTATAGTGGTCTGTGTACCAGTTGTTGTGTTGTAGTGGTTGTTGTAGTAGTTGTAGAAATTATTGGTGTTGTCGAGGCTGGTATTGTATTGGTTGGTGCAGTAGGTGTTGTAGTGGTGGGCATAATGGCGGTTTGTGTAGTAGTTTTAATAGCAGTGGTTGGCCTTTTTGATGAAGTAGTAGAAGAGGTCGATCTGGTAGAAGTTGATGAAGTAAAAGTTGGTGGAGTTGGTTTTGGTGTCGTAGTTTTAGTTGTTGATGTAGTATTGGTTGGTGTCCTAATGGATGTGGTTGTTTGTGAAGGAAGTAGTTATAGTGATTGATGTAGTTGTGGTTCTTGCTATAGGGTTATAATGGTTGGTGTACTGGTTAGTTGGTGTTGTAGAAACTACTAAATCAACCACTACATTTACTTAGGAACAACTGTAACACTAACCACCACAACGACAATACAAACCACCACTGTACCAACCGCTACTATTCTAACCACTACTACTATTAAGCCAACCACTACACTATTGTAGCAACCACTGAAAGACCAACTACGGCATCAATAAAACCAACCATTGTTTCCCCAAACTCAACAGTACCACCACAGCTACTACACCTACTATTTTTACACCGACCTCCATAACCAAAAGGTAACAACAACTACAATACAAACCACTGCTTCATCAACAACCATAACTACTGTACCAACAACTGTATCGTCATCTACCACAACACTAACCACTTCATCTTCACCCCTGACAACCACAATACGATCAGTCTCAACTACATCAACAACCACTACATCTACAACATCCACAACCAGAACTACAGCAATCAAACCCACAACTATACCACCAACACCACTACATCACCAACCAAAATTATTGAGCAAGTAGATATATCACCAGCTACTACAAAACCAAACCCTGCAACACCAATAACTATTACAACCTTTACTACACCAACCACCAAGGTGATAAAACACCAACTGTCACACCAACCACTACTATATCAACAACTCCTGCACCCACACTTACTACATCAAGCACTACAACACCAATTTGAAAACACCAACCACTATTACAAAAGCCATTGCAACCTCATCCTCGACAACAAGAACATCTCTCCCATTAATTGTAACAAGCCAAAAATGTTTGAAAAAATCTTGAGGCTGAGAAAAAAATTAGCTCTCTATCAGTTAAGTGACTTAGACTTTACAATTCAAGATGCGATTTTTGGCTACCTGGACATCTGTTCCCGTAGATTTAAATTTGCATAACCACCACATGAACGAAATGAGCGTTCTTGTCAAATTTTGGGATTAACAATATTTTGAGGATACCTATGGCCTGGTATTATATTATTTGAGGATACCTTTTATAGGATACTTATCTAAGGATACTATTACTTGTTTGGCCCAGCCTTCTGGGTCATCCAGGACTTACCTATCCCAAATTCTCCCAATAAGCTATTGAACAGTTACTGATAAATCATTGCTTGAATGACTCGAAACCCATTGAGCAAATGAGCCTTAGAGCAAATGCTATACTACTTATGAGCTACGAAACTCATAATGCAGTAGTGTGGGCAGTGATAGGGACCCTTTTGGAGACCACAACCTTCTGATCATGAGTTTTGTCGGGCAGAGGTTGGGCAAGAAATTATGAAATACCATGTTGGCAGATGTGCTTGCTTGCCTCGGGAAAATATGCACATGCTTTGGAGTATCCAGTTTGACAAAATCTCTTGATTGCCCAACAAAAATATACGCAGATTAGAAAATCCAATAAATGCTGGACTGAGTATACGATTAGAATTCCACATCCAGAGAGAGAGAGAGTAACTAATAACTAATGATTTTTATTGCCATGGCCTGTTCAGAGTACCAAAATCGGCAGGCACCTCTACCTAACTGGTGTTAAATTGTTGTATATTTAAAATACAGCATTTCATCAATGGAAAGTATATTTGTAGCATATAAGGCAGCTTAGGCTTTTGTGAAAGCAATAAATTATGTTCCAAATAGTAGGGTGATATGACCAAGCCGCTGGGCACAAACGTCCTACACCTCCCCCCAACCAAAAAAGAGTGTTAGTTAAGACCCTGACCATTGATCTATATGTCTAAATATGAAAGGCCTCTATGTCCGTATGTTGGTGTGGAGATGTGGTTGTGGGTATGTTTATAGATGTTTACTATGATGAAGATTATGAAAGTTACTCAGCATTGATCGGAGGTTCTATCTGGGTATGCCAGCTTCCTCCATCCTTAAAACTGCCCAATGCAGTCTTTTGGTGCAGTATTTGGTCTGTAGATCACGCCAACTATTCTTGAAGAATGTTTAAAATTTAATTCAACAAATACAGACTCAAAGACGCGTGGTATGAAAATGGTGAGATCTTGATGAACACTGAAGATAATATCATTCTTTTATGAACAGATCAACTCCTCTGCGTCCATCGTCATCACTAGATCGTGTGTTTTTCAATAATAGATGGTAACCTTCAAGAATATGACACGTGTTGGAAGGGATTTGAAAGACTTCTGGAAGACCGATGATATACAACAAGTTCTCTTCGTCGTTTACATCTGAAAGCAAGTAGTGTAGAGGCTCCCTGTGCGCATTGATACTTTGACAATTAATATGAAATGCCAAAAAGAATCTACGCACACTGATGAGCTCAGTTCTCAGCTGACTGGGAAGAAGATATTTGCTTCCGATATTGTTAAATATAAAAGAGAGGCGTTGTATTCTAATATTACACCTGTTTTTTCATTTAGTTGATTACTGAAATCATATTCAGGATTGGTCTGGATCTCATCCAGTGTGATTCTACCCGCCATGATAACCAAATCGCCCACCAACACCACCATCGCAGAAGCAGAGTAAAGAGGTCACTACGGTAGGTACTTCATCATGTGGAACATCTCTTACAGTTGACCTTGAAGAATATAATATACAGTGAAGGTAATAACACCGTTGTAGTCAATTAAAAATTCTTGGTACAATGTTATATAAACAAGAACAAAAAAGAGTAATAAAAAATGGTATGTACAATAAATTTCTAGCATTCAGGGATGATATGGGAGTTTATTAATATCTGGTTCTGTTTCTAAAATTACAAATGCACTGCTCTCATTAGAATACTTCCGAGAAAGCCAATTCCAATTTAAACATTTTCATCTGTGTGGGCCTACTTTTTCATTTTTAAATGTTCCAAATTGACTACCAAGACGATTGCTGCCTTAAGTGAAAGAGCACTAGTTAAAATGAACAAAAACAGATTTCTTTCATTCATTTAAACTATTCTATTCTGGCCTTAATTGTTGATAATACAGGTTGGGAAGTCACGCACAAATATCATGGTTGAACAATCCACACAAAACATTGGGACCACCCTGCACACAGCTGTAAGATGCATTTGGTGGGAACAGGATGGCTGTTTTCTTCGCCGTTTGACAGTGACCTACAATGGGAAGTTGCATCATTGTTCAATGTTTGCCAATGATACGACGGAGATCGTCAGCAAATATGTGATTCAATATGATTTTGTCCTGGTGTGATACAGGAGGAAATTAAGTTTCACTCCAGAAGTTGGAGGTGTAGAGTTGCATACCCGTTTATGCTAATTTGGTGCTACCAGTTGTTATTGTTCATGATTTCCAGTAGATGGACATTTAACCCTTTACCTAACATGAAAAGCAGACGACACTTGCAAAAAGAATTATTGAATAACTAATTTTTTTCATTTTTTGTCTCAAAAACATAGGTTATGACCCCTCGTTGGAACGAGCTCGACGAGCTCGTTCCAACGAGGGGTCATAACCTATGTTTTTGAGACAAAAAATGAAAATATTTTGAAAATTAATTGGCGATTTTTGAGAATAGCGCTGGCTGGTTTTGGCCATTACGTTGGGTAAAGGGTTAAGGGATATATAAGTAATGAAATTTTGTTAGATATACACAAAATGTACATCAAAATGAAGATCGAGATGTATAGAACATGAAACACATATGTAATCAACTCGTAGAGTCGACTGTAGGCACCACTGGTTCCTGGAAGTCTGCTACCATATTACACCAGAACTGATAATTCAATAATATTTCACGAGAACAACTTGTGGCCAATTGTGCTTTACATATCCAAGAACAAAGCTAGGGTATCAACATTCTTCAAAATACAGCAACAGAGCTGCATGGGGGTAAATTCCAAAACCTCTGCTTTTATTTACATATGAATTTACTTTCAATTTCTGGTCAACATCATCGAACGGAAAAAGCATTTATATAAAACGCCGTCTAAGATCAAATAATGAGAAAGACCGCCGTAACACAGTATGCTGTTATTAGCTAGAGACTACACAGTTGCCATATTCAATGCAAGGTATCATGATACCTGTTGAAATTTCTTAGAATTACAATTTTGTTTTTCGATGGAAATTCTTGACATCAAAAGATTTGCACATGTCTGTCAAGCATGGAAACCATCTTCAATAAAAAATGCAGATAATGTTGTCCTTTTTTCAAAATCCAGTCCTATTGCTGCACTTGAAAGTGGTTTGAATGCCTAGCTTTGTTATTGAATATCTGAAGCACATTCGGCCATGAGTTGTTCTTGCAAAATATTATTTTATTATCAGTTCTGGTACGAATACGATAGCGTTAAGGGGCTATATAAGTAATGGAATTTTGTTTGTTTTGAAATTCTCACCTTTGATAGTCCTTTATTTCAGATCAAATATACACAAACTATACATCAAAATGAAGGGTGGGATGTATAGAACATGAAACACATATGTCATCAACTCATAGAGTTGACAGCAGGCACCACTGGTTCCTGGAAGTCTGCTATCATGTAACAGGATGGAGCAAAAGAATTACTTCAGGCAACAAGTCACCCAAGATATTCCCTCTGTTATGTTTAGTTTTGAAGGATCTGGAGTTTACAAACAGATTGGAAAAACAAAAACAAAAATAAATGACTTACGAGGTTTATTTTAAACAAAACCAAAAAATATGAAAAGATGAGTTTAACAAAAAAGAATACGATTTAACCTGAACACAAGTAAATATTACACCACAGACCTCTCTGTTTTGAGCATTGCCAAATCTGTGTCATTAACATTTTTATGTGCAAAGACCCTAACTGAACTGCACAGTTATATGGCAGAGTGGGCAAATTTTGATAGATACCAATCTAAGGTTACACATTCTTCGGGAAGTTACACTGTATTAATAAAAATATCTCTTATCAAGAGCCCTGCAGGGAGTGCCTCCGATGGGGTGGAACACGCCAAAAACGTTTCCCTCACCAGCGGATGCACTACATGCAGTGGAACACGTCACCATAGGGGTAACTTGCCGAAGCAGGAGTACACCTACATATATATGGAATGCCCATCTCAACCAACCTGCAAAGGCTAGTACAATCAGGCAGAGCAAGATTAATGCTTTAATGCCCAGTTGTGGAAGGGTGACTTTTTTTTGACAGAACATTGTCTTATATAGCCAACTGAGGGCAGAAATACTGATCTACAATTGATCCCTTGTTATGAAAATGACAGACCAGTGGTCGATAAATGGATAAACGAAAACAACCAATGAAATACATTGGTTTATAAGCACTACAGGCCCAGTATGGGCGAAACAGGAAGTAGGAGAAAAACCAAAATAAACAACATAGGAATTACCGGTACGTAATGGACTTCCAAATTTAAAATGACAACTATTACACTTCCCCCTCTAAAAAAAATGTCCACATTTTCCATAGATTTATGCCCCCACAGCAGTTCCTATAAGGGAAAAAATGAAAATACACTCTCATACATCTGGCAATGCTTATTTGGCATACCACTCCCACTGCATTCCCCCAGCAACTATATCCAGACAATTGCCGTGTGGGTGGAATGCCAAAACAAAAATGAATATTAGGTCACCATATACATCTTTACTTTTTTTCAAATTTAGAAAAGTTCTCCCTTTCTACTGTCTCTGGAACACTTTCTGAACTATCACATGCTAACATCCAGTTTCTCTTCATCTGGCGAGCACAGGAAACATTACAATTGTCCTTATCAGTAATAATGACTTCTTCTTCTCCTGATAGAGGGTGAGTTGTTCTGTTATCCAAGAGACAAGTCTGGGAGCTATTTGTCTCTGTTCTTCTCTTTGCCATCTACTCACGGAAAACCATACGATGTGCTGACACTGACTGAGATGGCAGCAAAGCATTAGCTGGATTAATATACAAATTATTTGGTAATGAAACGCCAGGTTGTCATCTGCTTGACGCTTGGCACCTTGTTTCGATATCTTATGAATTTGCCAATAATGTCTCAGCAGCTGGTTTCTCTTCACATGTCTAAAATTACACAGGAACTTTTTGATGAGGGGATGTTGATGATGACGACTGTTCCAGTGCTGTTTAAGTTGAATGTAGGTGATAAACACAGACATGTCACAGTTCTCCACATTACACTTCATTCCACCTATGGGAAACTCTGGGCATATATCCCTGTCAAGCTCTTGGAACTCTTCATCTCTTACTCGAATTTCAAAATCTTCTTCCATTATCTGAAAAATAGGAAAGACATATAAAAACTCAGCAGACAGCAAAGGACTTTGCTTTGACCTGCCTTCTCAATAATTAAATCATCATTAAATAAAACAAATGTCATTTCCAGCCTGTAGCCTGAAAGAACAGTTGCAGTCTGGAACTAGCATGTGTTTTGAGCAAATTTTACGGAGAGTAAATATCTCAAAGTTTTACTCTTCGACCCCGTTTTGTCCTCTTTGGGCTTTCCAGTAAAGGTTCCTGAAGGCTCTCATCCTCCTCTACATTTACAACATTCGGGGAAAGTCCATCGCTATCGCCCATTGATGCTTCCTGTATATCCTGTTCATTATAACTTATGTTACTTCTGTTTAAATCAGTTTCTGGAGAAACTTTAAAACTATTACCCATCCAACTTTCGGGTGAGTTTCTGCTGGTGTATGGTTTGATGTGATCTACATGGACTACTATGGATTTAATATCTCGGCCCTTTTGTATTTCATAATTAACTACATTTAACTTTCTGAGGACTCAATAAGGACCAGTCCATCCTTGACCTAATTTATTTACCATAGAAGGAATGTACCACCTCCAAACCCAATCACCATGGGTAAACTGTTGAGTCTTAAGACCACGATCATAATATTTCTTTTGCCTTGAAGCTGCTTTAACCAAATTATCAAATACTAATTCAAAACAATATCTCATTGCATTTTGAACCCAGTGTACATAATGCACCGGATATATTGTTTCCCTATATGTTAAGGGTTTCCCCACCATCAAGTCCAAGGGGCAGTCAATTTCTTACCCAACATAATTAGGTTAGGGCTACATTTTGTACTCTGATGTGTAGTGGACCGATATGCCATCATCACATAAGGGAGGTGGCCATCCCATTCATCTTGATTCTCATTAACAAAAGATGACAACATCTGAATTAAAGTGTGATTGAAATGCTCCACTAACCCATCAGATTGTGGCCTATAAGGTGCTGTTTTAGTCTAATCAATGCCTAACCTATCACACATTATTGAAATAATGCAGACTCAAACTCTCTTCCTTGATCTGTATGAATTTGTAAGGGTATGCCAAAACGTGCAAAACACTCAGTAATTAATTTGTCAGCCACTGTATAGGCTCTATGATTTGGAACAGCAAAAGCTTCTTTCCATTTTGAAAAATAATCACCCACAACAATAATATATTCATTACCAGACCAGGTGATGGGAAGGCCCCCCAAAATATCAATGGCAATCCTTTGCATGGGCTTTGAAACCATATCTTGTTGAAGTGGAGATTTACCCACCCCAGCACCTGGCTTACGTTTGGCAGACAAATTACACTCATAACACCATCTCTTTACATCCTTACACATACCAACCCAATAAAACCGTTTTCTTACTGATTCAATTGTTATATCTCTACCCAGATGTCCTGAGGTTCTAGTATTGTGCACAAACTCCATTATTTTGTCCCTAATTTTAGCAGGGGCAACAATTTGCATATAATGACTGCCTTGGAGGTCCATTTCACAGTTTCGGTACAATATACCATCTCTAACTTCCAGAACCTCCCAAATTTGACACATCACTTTTGCATTATTGTTGAAGTCAGCTAATATAGGTTTTGATGGCTTATCCTGATATTTTAACTTTAGAGAAAAGATATGCTGTAAATCTGGATCGTCCTCATGCCACTCTTTCAGGAACCTTGGTGACCAGGATTCTACCCAGTTAGATACAGCATTATGTGGAGTAGTGCTTTCAGCATTTGTCAATAAATCACCATCTGAAGTTTGGCCAGGTGAATCACCATCTAGTAACATACTACAATTTATTTCCTTCATTTTTGAGCGGCAGTCTTCCTGCTTGCACTTGCATATTTTACATGAAAGTCCATCAGCATTAAGATGCTGACTTCCCTTTCTGTATTGAATCTCAAAATCATAGGTGTCAAGAACAGAGATCCATCTGGCCAACATTCCCTCAGGTTCTTTAAAATTCTTCAACCAGACCAAAGATGCATGATCAGTTCGTATAAGGAACTTTTGACCCCACAAACGGTGCCTAAACTGCCTGAGAAAAGTAATGACTGCTAACAGTTCTCTGTATGTGACACAATAATTCCGTTGTGATCTACCTAAGGTATGGCTTGCATAGGCTACGACCTGCTCCTCTCCATTTTGAACTTAGGACAATACTGCCCCGAGACCGGTCAAACTAGCATCTGTATCTAAAACGAACTTATCAGTGTTGGTTGGGTAAGCTAAGATTGGAGCAGTGATTAACAGCTTTTTGAGCTTTTGAAAGGCAATCTCACAATCTTCTGACCAAACAAATTTAATGTTTTTCCTTATTAATCTTGTGAGAGGGGAAGCCAGTGTTGCAAAGTCTGGTATAAACCTTCGATAATACCCGGCACAGCCAAGAAAACTTTTTACTTCAGTTACTGAATTGGAACTGGAAGTGGACCACTCTTTAATAGCATTAGTCTTTTTGGGATCACAACTTATTCTCTCCTCAGACACTTTATGCCCTAGATATGAAACTTCTGAATTAAACAACTTGCATTTCTTGAATTTCAACTTCAAATTGGCGTTTCTGAAACATTCAAACACGGCTCTCAGATTTTCCAGTGCAATGTCAAATGAGGCTCCGTACACAATGACGTCATCCAAATAATAAAGACACCTGGACCACTGTAAACTACCCAAAACCAACTCCATCAACCTTGAAAATGTGGCCGGCGCATTACACAAACCAAAACTCATAACATTAAATTGATACAACCCCTTATGAGTCACAAAGGCGGTTTTAAGTTTATCTTGATCCTCCATGCCAACTTGCAAGATCTAAAGCACTGAACCATTGAGCGTTACCTAAAGTATTGAGAACGTCATCTATTCGTTGCAAAGGGAAAGCATCCTTCTTTGTCACTGAATTAAGTTTACGATAATCAATACAAAATCTAACTGTACCATCACTTTTGGAAACTAAGACTATAGGAGAAGACCAGGGACTAGCGCTAGGCTCCACAGTACCATCTTGCAGCATTTTATCAACCTCTTTTTCTATTATCTCCCTTTTAACAGCAGAGGCACTCCTGGGGATAACTTAATAGGTTTATTATTATCTGTGTCTATCTTATGTTTTACAACATTTGTCTTTCCAAGTTTTCCATCTGGTCCAATAAAAATATCCTGCAACTCGGTCAGTAAATTAATTACTTTCTCCTTTTCTTCAGGACTTAATTTTTCTGACATACCATCCACCAATGGCTGTAAATGACCAGGCAAAATCTAAACCACTTTCTTTATTCCCTAAAATAACCTCCACTGGAGAAACTGTTGCTACCACAGAATTATCATTAATTTTAATAAGTTTTTTACAAACATTAATCATGGACATACAAACCATCTTTTCATCCATTTTTACCACTGACCTAGCCATCAACAAACTTTTGTCTTTATCGGGGATGTGGGTTCAATAAGACCTTCAGGGAAATCAAAAGTACCTTCAACACTACCTTCACTATACACTTTGTATCAGGGGGGTATCGAAATAGATTCCTCTATTCTGATCCAAGCACAAAAACTTTCAGACTTAGTGAATAATTTGATCTCTTCATCATTCACATCTAGTGTCTTTTATTAGAGCTCAAATAAACACTGTGTTTGGTAAGAAAATCCACCCCTAATATTTCTGCTAGACTATCCAACTCTGCAATTATAACATTATGCAGAAAACTCTGGTTGCCAATTTGTAAATTCACTGAGGTTTCACCAAGAATGAAAAGATCATTGCCTGAGGCAGAAATCAGTGTAACAGAGACACTTTAGAGGTCAGACAGAGAAGCGACATCCAGCTTATTAAAAATACTGGTAGGCAACAGTGTCACAGCACAACCAGAATCTACAAGGAACTTCAAGGATTTACCCTGAACAACCACATTTACAAAGAGACAACTACATTGAATTGTCTGCCCATATTTAAAATTCTGTTCAGCTGAATCAGAGGTCAGGTTTTTGGGCTCAAACATGACCTCTTCTATTTTCCCTGACTTTGCACTTTTTTGAATCAGGCTTACATTCAGTTTCAGATTTGCATTTGTGCCTACGGTTCCAATCTTCACCACATTTAAAACATTTATTGTTTTTTCTCATCTGCTTATTTGGATCTATTTGAAGAATTGCTTCCAAAAGTTTATGTAACTAATTAAATTCCTCACGGATAATTTTAACTATATCTTGTTCAGGAAGCTCAGATTTGTCTACAGAGTAAAATTTTCCCTCTTCTACAACATTTATTAAAGACTCTCTAGTTATAGTATTCACATTATTGTGGTGAGAACCAGCAAAAGCTTCATACTCCACAGCAGATGTAACTGCAATATCTAGAGTAGTTGGCCTGCTGTACTGAACATGTTTTCGAATTTCAAAAGATCCCAAACCATGAATGAATTGGTCAATGGTACAAGCCTCCTTGGTCAGGCTGGGTAACTCAGGAAAAGCTAAGTTAGCCAGACGAGGCAAGGCATATCCAAACTCTGCAGCTGACTCTCCTGTTTTTCTTTGTCTTTTTCTATTTCAAAATAAACAAAATTCCATTACTTATATAGCCCCTTAAGAGGCTATATGAGTAATGGAATTTTGATTATTTTTAAATTCCCATATACTGATATTCCTTAAATTCAAATTAAATATACACAAATTATACATCAAAATTAAGGCTGGGAGGTATAGAACACGTAAAATATAAGAAGTCAACTCATAGAGTTGATAGCAGGCACCACTGGTTCCTGGGAGTCTGCTACCGTATTCGTACAAGAACTGATAATACAATAATATTTCCTGAGAACAACTTGTGGACAAATGTGCTTCACATATCCAAGAACAAAGCTTGGGCATCAAAATCCTTCAAAACACAGCGATAGAGCTGCATGGGGGTAAATTCCAAAGGTGACGACTTTGTTTACTTATATTTGTACTTTCGATTTCCGGTCAACGTCATCGGACGGAAAAGGCATCGAAAAACAAAGCCGTCTAAAGTCAAATAATGGGAGAGATCACCTTAATACAGCATACTATTATTATATAGAGACTGTACTATATGCAAGATATCATGAAACCTGATGAAATGTCTTAGAATTACGATTTTGTTTTTTGATGGAAATTTGTGGTATCAAGTGATTTGCATATGTCTGTCGAACATGAAATCAATCTTCAATAAGTTCTATTGCAGCATCCTAAAGTGTTTTGAATGCTTTGTTCTTGGATATGTGAAGCCCATTTGGCCGCAAGTTGTTCACATGAAATATTGTTGTATTATCAGTTCTGATATGAATATGGTAGCAGACTTTCAGGAACCAGTGGTGCCTGATGTCAACTCATTGAGCTGATGTCATATAAAAATAAACAAAATTGCATTACTTATATAGCACCTTAAGGTGCTATATAAATAACAGAATTTTATTTCTTTTTAAATTCCCACCTCTGATATTCCTTAAGGTGCTATATAAGTGATAGAATTTTGTTTATTTTGAAATTTCCACCTCTGATATTTTTTAAATTCAAATTACATATACACAAATTATACATCGAAATGAAGGTTGAGATGAAAAGAACACGAAACACACATGTAATCAACTCAGATAACTGATAGTAGGCACCACTGGTTCCTCGAAGTCTTGTACCGTTTTCATACCAGAACTGATGATACAATTATATGTCCACAGAACAGCTTGTGGCCAAATTTTCTTCACATATCCAAGGTTGAAGGTTGGGATGTATAGAACACGATACACATATGTAATCAACTCATAGGGTTGCCAGCCGCCACTACTGTTTCCTGGAAGTCTGCTACCATGTTCGTACCAGACCTGACAATAAAATAATATTTCACGGGAACTTGTGGCCAAATATGCTTCACATATCCAAGAACAAAGCTAGGGTATCAAAATTCTTCAAAACACAGGGACAGAACTGCACGGGGGTAAATTCCAAACCTTTCTCTTTTGTTTCCATTCAAATTTACTAACGATTTCCGATTTTTGTTCTTGATTGAGAATTGTTCAGGAATTGGATAAACATCGAAGATGTGATAAACAAAGAGATCCCACAAACCCCCGGTGACACCAAAAACAACCCGCCATCTATCCATACCAAACGAGTATCATCAAAGATACCATGCTTCTAGAAAGTTCCGGAGTTTATTTGTGTAATGATTGGTAGTGCTCAACTCGTTTTCAGTAAATAGATATACCCCTATACATTTGAGCACAGCCTCTGAACACACTCGCACTATATTAGAGGTATTTGGGCCCCAAAGTAACCATGAAACATCTCAGAAGGCAAGATGGCGGCCTACATCAAACAAAATCGAAGACAGTAACACGTTTCATCATTACAGCAAGAGCTACGTATGCGTAATAACAACATCATGGCATGACGTCACAATATAACTGCTTACACGGGCTACCAGAACAACCAGCTTGATACCCATCATGCACCGCGGCATGACATCACTTGGAATCCTAAAGAGGATTCTGTTAAAATTATGTTAAAAACATCTGCTCTTCTCCTCTCCAACACGGTGCAATGCACATTGCTATTTTATGTTCAAGTCGTGCTAACAATTTACACCTATTTTTACACTTGATAGCCTCCCCCTTCATGCAGAGGTTACCGGAAAAATTTAGTAATACAATGTCTGTGTAACACCACAATCAAGCACTGCTCCACTCCCGGGGTTCACAGGGCAATGCAACTGCCTTTGGAATGTGTCATATACATGCAAGAAACGGCCATGCCTGTAGCCACTTGCTTTAACTCGTCGTTAGGGGATGGTATGAAAATGCACGGGAAACCTTGTTGAGCAAAATATGCCAGAATAATCCGCTCTCCTACCAATTAAACATACAATCAGTTGTTGCACAATGCTTCATTTTCGTTGCATACTTTCGTATTACTGCATAATGCATTGTGGGTTTTTTAATTGAATAATGCTGCATTATTACATAATGTGTTGTTTTTATGCGTAATACGGCAAACCATTGTGTTATGATGCTTCGTTTGGGCATTGATCTATTCTGGACCTAGAATGTGCATGTGTGAAGGGGGATTCCATAAATATTTAAATAACAATATGGAGAGGGTGAAGTTAGATGGCGTAAGTAACAATACAGGACAGACACGTGTTCTACGATATAAAATTTGGGGTGGGTGGGGGGGGGGGGGGTGGATGCGAAGCTGTCCACTCTGCCCTGTACATACAGATCCGAATGTCATTGGTGGGTACAGCTAGTTTGCCACATTCAACCCTTATTAGATTGTTACACACTGCATCCACCATAGAAATTTATATCATAATACTGAAAGAAGACTGAAAACCTCAGAAACGACCAAATATGTAAGACTGATCTCATCAGTTGGAATGCGATGAGAAATGGTATCATTCTGGTATATGGACTTGTAGAAAGACAAGTCGATATTTGAATTGTCTAACTCTGGCAGTTCTTTGCCATGTAATTATATACTGAGGCAGAAGGATCTCACAGGGTTGCAACCCTGAGTGTATACATCCTTTTCCAATTCTTTCCCAGGTAGGAAATGGAGGATAAATGTTACAAACGGTATACCAACACGTTCCTGTCCGCACCAGGAGGGAGGTGTCGTATATCAGGTTCTTATTGACCCTAATTCATTGAGCCATTCCTCTACAGTCGTGCTCCTTGATTGTTGTTTGAACCATAAAATAAATTAACATGTCCCTTGTCAGGCGAATGTAATGACTGCATGGTGTCCGTGAGATGCCAAGTGTGAAAAAATCATATATTAATCTGTTCGCTTGGATTAGTAATCCATTCGCACCAATTAGTAATCCGTGCACTCGGATTATAAAAATGTTGACCATGTCACCTCTCAGGCTCCATACAGACCAAATGAATTTTTTTAAATGACGAAATGGGAACAGACCAAGTGGGAATAGACCAATTCATAGTAGAGCAGCTGGGGTAGACCAACCTGGAAATATCTTTAAAACAGTATGGCCTAAGAAGCGATCAGGGCGATTTTAGAGCATTGGTGGACCACCGGCACCAGTACATCAGCTATAATAATAATGTAATTTGTGAAGACTTGTTCGTTCACAGCTTTCAAAGGGTCCTCCTAAATACCAGAACCCACCAGAACCACACATAACCCTCCAGAATCTCCCTCTGAATTACATTTGCGCAGTGTTTTACAATGAAATATGTTTATTTTATGTAACAATCATTACAGGAAAGAAGAATAGAAGTAAATTCATTTTTATAGTTGTCTTTGTCTAGGCGGTTCTGGTAGGTTCTAGTATTTAGGAGAAAAATACTAAATACCAGAACCCACCAGAACTGCCTAGATGAAAGCATCTATGAGAATGAATTTACTTCTATTCTTCTTTCCTGTAACAATTATTACATAAAATAAACATATTTCATCGTAAAACACTGCACAGATGTAATTTAGAGGGGGGGTTGGGGGGTGTCTGTGGGGTTCGGGGGGGGGAGGGGCACAATCTGTGAGGTTCTCGTGTGTTCTGGTATTTAGGAGAACCGCTTTCAAATATCTTGAACACTTTTAGCCAAAAAATGAGGGTGGTTCACAGCCCTCTCCTTGTTCCCACCGACTCCAACACTCCGCGGCCCTTGAGGTGTACAATTGTGGTCTGTGTGTACACAGAAACAAGACAACAATCGGAAACTGTGTATTCACCGAAGCTTATCAATCAAAACACTACTAATCCTAGTTGTTGCAATACATGTGGATCGCCAATGGGAGATGCACATTCTACATTTAGCCACTTTCAGAAGGGAAAACCCCAATAAAATGCAGATAGTAAGTGTAATTTTCAAAACCAGTGATCGGATACCTTTGCTGTTCAAGCAAGTTACCAGAAATAAAATATATACGAAACATGTCCATAAATACTGATTTAAAAGTGAATTGTAATCTTCGCATATTGTTTTTGTCACTTGTCATTTTAGTGACAGGTGCTCTGGCCAGGTCGGGGAAGAATCAGCCCTGGAAAGATTCGGCCGGAAAGATTCGCCCAAGAAGATTCGGCCCTGGTGGTGGGCCGAATCTTCTCAGTTTGAGTTTAATTTTTTTAAACTTATATTTTATTCAGTTATTTAGAAAAGTTATTATTTGAATATATCTTAAAGATTTTTGATCAGAATTTTACATATTTTGTGGAATTTTTTTTATACGCCAGTTTTGAAAAAAACGGACGTATTATATTATGGCGTTGTCCGTCTGTCTGTCTGTCTGTCCATAAACAATTTTTGTGTCGCCTACTCCTCAAAAAGTGTACATGCTACATGGTTCAAACTTTGCACACATGTTGATCAGTAATTGCCGTTGTGCATGTGACAAGTGCAGGTAACTTCATTTTGTAAAATTGCAGTGGACGATTCGTTTAATGGACGAAAAGTGTGTAATTCTTTACCACCTATAGTGTTTTTTAGAAATTTACCCGGCACATTATGTACATAAGTTTTAATTTCTTTTTTCAGATTGGCATTATAGACTCCACAACAGAGCAGTAATTGGTGGCCTTGGCATTTCCAAGTTGATCCCTTTACTGAGACGACCTGGGGTGAAGGGGAATTGGGGCGAAACAACTCGGGGGCGAACAGGATTTGGGGCGAAACGACCCGGGACCCCGCCAAACTATGGTTTCAGTATTACCATAAATATGCCCGCTTCTCTCAAATAACACAGAGCAGAATTCTTGTTGTTATGCAAAATTCCCAGTCATCTTCCAGTCCGAGGTTCTTGGGGGATCAACCCACTACCCTACAGCCAATGCGCACACTCAAACTAAATAAAATCATTGGCTATCGATTCCGACACTCGTATATTAAACAGCAAATAAGGGTATAAAGCAAATAAAGTTATTCGGGTCGCAAGGACTTTCAATCCCACATCGTCTCTGTGCGCCTTCAAATTATGTCAATTGCCAAACCCTCAGACAGAACATGAATAGACTAATTAACAGTCAATCACTGAGTGCACGGGCCGAATCTTCCCGGCCAAATCTTCCAGGGTTCGTTAAAATCCAAGGCCGAATCTTCCCAGGGCCGAATCTTCCCGATTTCCACTGGCCGACACTCTGAACAGAAAGGCGGGAAATGATATTTGGTCTTCGTATTTTTTGTCGGGTTTTTTTCAGCTACCGGTTCAAACCTTTCCACATCAACAGACCTTACATCAGACGTTATTTGGACAACTTACTCACTCTCTCAGTTTTTTCAGTCAAGAAAGTCCAAAATATGCCACCTAAACGCAAAACAGTAAGTTAAGAATTACGATTATTTATTGTTATCACCAATTTTCGTGCAACTCTAACAAATATCAACAGAACTTCTGAAGTAAGAAGATCAACCACTTCTACACCTTAGATTGACATATTCAACACAAAGTACCACCAAGCTCTTACCTAAGCCTACAAATATCAGAAAATCTCAGGTGGAATGAACACTTTTGTCTGACCACAGGCACCTGCTTCGGGATTTATGAAGAAGAATTATAATATTTCCCCCACGGCTTTATATAAAATTATAATATAGAGAAGGTATGAAACTCATAAGTCCGGATATTCGAAAACCAGTCGTCTCAACTTTTGAAAACTTAGTCTTTCAGTCGATTCTCGGAAGATATTTTAAAATTTCACACCCACCTTGCCCTAATTTTTCTATCTGTTCATTTTCCTAGCGTTTATATCGAGTATTAAGTCATATATTTGTTGAAACGGTACTTTTTTCCAAACAAAATCCAACATCGATGTGCATAGTTCGGAAATATTCATCTGCAACAGCCTTCATTCAGTAGTCCAATAATATTAGCCTTTGCCTGTGCTCCGAATTTATTATTTTTTGATTTTTAATGTCGCACTGTCGAAGTCTAATCTGATCTTTCATTTTTCCAGCAGCAAAGTTCAGCTGAACAGTTGGACCTCGATTAAAGATCAAATTTCCCCACCTGGTTCCTACTTCCGACTGACAGTTGTGTAAAACACATTTTTCTTCATTCTGGTGGTCATTTTCTTGCAAATAAATCATTATTTTGAATTATTTAGGCGTCATTTGCACTGCAATTTTTTCAACTCGAAACAAACTGTTGAACCGGAAGATGGGTTGATAGGAAAACGCGGAGTGAAAAACGGAATACCGATAATGTAGTGCACACCAAGTCAAACGACCCGGCAGTCGTTGCAATAAATCTCGATTTGTTCGAAACCGCTGAGGTCCATTCCCGGAAATGGGATACGATTTTTAACAATTTTCCAACCGCTGTAACATTACCGCTTGAAAAAATGTTTTTATTTAATTATTGGTATTTAATACGTAATTCGACAGTAAGTATAGGAAATTATACATCTAATATGAATGTGAAGGCATATTATTCTTGTCGAATGTGGGAACATGTATGGAGAATGAGTATTCATCATATTAGTGTTATGTCGCCTAAATTCGTACTTTGCTGCTGGAAAAACGAAAGATCAGATTAGACTTCGACGGTGCGACATATTAAAAATCAAAAAATAATAAATTCGGAGCACAGGCGAAGGCTAATATTATTGGACTATTCATTCAGAAGAGAAGATCTGATTGGTCAACAAATGCAGGTGAATTTCTATTTTTGATTTGTGGTGGCAAATTCAAACTGTAATACTCAACTTCTCAAACTCGAGAAGAAAACAGGTCTCCGAACACTCATGTCATTCAGTGGTAATTAAACAGAAAATTTTAAGTCATAATAAAATAAATTGATCACAAATATAGAACCAATATTGTAACCCTTTAAACACCAGAGGGTGGGGTGGGGGGCATTGCCTCACTCCTCCACATTATGTTGTCCGGACAGGATTCTACAGAGGGGCAAATGGAGAATGGGGTAGTCTAGACTAGTTGTATATGTACATGTATATGGGAGGGGACCATGCAGAAGACAGTATACTATGTAATAGATTATATGATAAAGTCTAAAAGGGTTAAGTAAGGATAGGGTATGGGGGTAACCTCCCCCCCCCCCCCCCCCCCCCCCCCCCCCCCCCCCCCCCCCCCCCCCCCCATTTGTGTATGTGTGTGGAGGAGGTGAGGGGACATCCAAGACAGTTTTGCAAAATAATTTAGCCATTTACCAAACTGGAATACTACACTTGCAAACAAAATTACTGAATAACTAAAAAAAATCATTTTTTGTCTTCAAATCTGTGACACCTCTTTGGAATCTCCTTCCAGTGAGGGGTCATACAGTTAAAACTAGAAGTCCCGTCACAAATAGTGCGCTTATCTAGGCTTAATTGCGCGTTGGAATTGCACGCAATTGCCATATCGAATAGCATCCAGAGCATGGCAGGTTCTCTTGGTTACTCATAGCAAACACATGCAATGTTTCTGCCAATGGACCTCCGGGTTACCCGGAGGTCCATTGGCTGAAACATTGCTTGTGCGCAGACCATATATTCAGAATTTGATAGCTTTACTTGGGCCATAACGTGTACATTAACGCGCATATCAACATGCTATTTGTGCGCATTTCATGACAGGACTTCTAGTTTTAACTGTAAGCTATGTTCTTGAGACATAAAAAAGAGTAAATGATTAAATTTCGATGGTATTTTCCTCTGTTAATAGCGCTTGCCATTATGTTGATTAAAAAGGTTGATGATATCAAAGTGAATCTGCCTTTTCTCTGTGGTACATATGTAATGTAATGTTCATAGATACATGTATCACAGCACTCGAGTGTTTTGTTAAAACAAAATCCGGCTTCAGTCAGGACCAGCACAAACGATTTAATTATTTTGTGTTGTAAGTAAATTTATGCTGTCTGCAAATTTCATGTACATTTGAGAAAATTTATTTTAAAAGCCTGTCACACACTCATGCAGGCCTGCCAAAATTAAAAATTTGCGTAACCTGAAAATAGGTCCTGCAAAAATGTTCTCTAAAAGTCCTCTAAAAATGGGCAGTATGGGTATAAATCACTGGCTACGCTTGACTTTAAATCTTGTTGTGGTCACAATTAGCCATAACTGCAGAAAAGTGACCATAAACACCAATAAATAATAATAATTTTGGCAAATACATGTAAGCACAGGCAAAGTGTCACTGTGTCAGCCACTGGACCTCTGTCACCTATGGGTTAAATTTGAAGGCCCCTTGCCACAGGGACCAGCCTAGGGGGGAATTTTAGGGAGACTTCAAGTCTCCCTCCTGAAAAAAATAGGGAGACTGCAGAGTCATGTAGGGAGACTTCATAGGCAAGTGGGGAAAATTAAGAATATTCATGTACCACCCCCGCCGCCCCTTCATATTTTCAATTTATGGTCCTCCATTAACGTACAAATAATCCAGGTCCAGTTGTCTATGATGCATCTGTGCCAGGTTAAAAAATCACAATGTAATTATTGACTGAAAATCCCCCACTGCTACCTTCTCCTTCATGACCCCTCACCTCTTCTTCGTGCCAATCCCCCATCACCCTCCTGTGGTTGCCTTTCAACAAAGTCTACTAAGCTAATAATTTCCCAAGTCTGAAAGTGTGAACAGGACCAGATGTAAGAAGGTTGCTTGGGAGGTACTTTGTTAGTTAATAAACAAGATACATTCTGGGGTCGAGTATTTTGTAAAAGAAATGTCATTCCGCATCATTTTTGTGGCATTCCGGTGTCATTCCGCGTCATTTCATGTCATTCCGATGTTTAGGAGGACCCTTTTTCAAGATCGTCCACATGCACACTTGTGTCCTGTACAAAGCTTTTCTTGGCATCACTAAAGCTTTTTTTCATGTGTTTCAATTCCATTCGTGTTTTTCTGGGAATAGACAGCCCAACAGTTAACAGTCGTCAGCAAATCGAAATGAAAATATTGTGTTATAAAATACGTCCGTTGTGTATACATTTTCGGCATCCTAAGCGACGTAACCTACTTTCAAACTGGATTGTTTTGATGAGTCGCGTAAGTCACCTATTTTCGTTTCGACACTTGAAGCTCCGACTGGAACGCAACAAAATAGAAATAAAAAAATCCGCCAAAAGCGACAATGGACAATTGCTTGTCGTGTGATTTCAAATAAATGGACGTTTATTTGACGAATTAAAATGCCCATTTATCACACTCGAGCACATTCGATTTTTGAAAATACTCGTTTTCATGTAAACCTCGCATCACTCAGTTCAGCCTTTTCTCATTTTGGCCAATTTTTAGAGGGCGACTTGTAATCGCCCCGACTATTTTTCTAGGCGACTTTGGGCTTAGAAGGACGACTTAATCGCCCTAGTCGCCCTCACGGCTGGTCCCTGCCTTGCCGTAAACACTGCTTTTTTGCGTAACTTGAGAGTATATAGGTGTGTCTGTGGGGGGGGGGGGGCTTTTTCATAGTATTCAGTGGTAATGAACGCTTCTCCTACAGCAGGTCTTCAGCATACCAGCTTGATATAGCCTGCACCCAGATTCTATAACCGGAGTTTGGGCAGGATATGGGGGGGGGGGGAGTTTTGGAGTGGGCAGCAGGATATCAGTGACGTAGATAGCTTCTCGCTGACATGGGGCAAAGCAAAAAAAATTTACGACAGACCAACAATTTTCCCAACAGTTTAACAAAAAGCTGCTTTCACCCCCCAAAAGGCCATATTTTAATGTTATTAGAATATTGGGCATAAATTCACCTAAGATTGGTCCCAATAATGTTCCAACCCCACTAGAAATTTGCCGACAAAAGGGCTGGGGGATGAGGGAGGGGTAGTCATATGATTGTGGCCTAAGGGGGGTCCCCTTCCCTCACACTGGGGCTGTGAGGGGAAGGGGCCCCCTAGGCCACAGTCAAACAATGACTAGGGGGCACAGCCCAGTCCCCCTCCCCCCCCCCCCCCCCCCTTTTGTTTGGAAAAAGTACCATTTCAACAAATTTACAACTTAATATTCGATGTAAACGGTAGGAAAATGAATAGATAGAAAAATTAGGGCAAGGGAGGTGTGAAATTTTAAAATATCTTCCGAGAATCGACTGAAAGACGAAGCTTTCAAAAGTTGAGGCGACTGCTTTTCGAATATCCGTACTTCCGAGTTTCATACCTTCTCTATATTATATAAAGCAGTGAGGGAAATATTATAATTCTTCTTCATAAATCCCAAAGCAGGTGCCTGTGGTCTGACATTGGCAATGAAGCCAGTTCAACCACAGGTGCCTGGAAACCTGATCTAAAGAGATAAATAAGCTCCATTTCACCTGATATCACCCGTACTTCAAAATACCCCCCTTATATATAATATATACAAGGCTGGAAACTCCCCGATGCTCAAAATTCACTATACCGAAATTAGGATACTCTCGTAAAACTACAAATTACATTTGGGGGGCATATGAGCGGGAACAGGTCAACTCGTCACTGGGTCAAGTCGCCACAGGTCAACTCGCCACCAAAAAAAAAAAAAATAATACAAGGCAGGTTTCTGACACAACATGAGTTTATTCATTATCCAAAACATATCACAAAACATAACATTTAGCACATGAAAAATACTTTTATACATTAACTTAATTAACTTACAGTTAAAACTAGAAGTCCTGTCATGAAATGCGCACAAATACAGTACGTGCCAAGTGTATTACGTCTCAAACACCCAACCCGGTGGTCGTTTTTAAAAAATCACTGGCAGACACCGTGTCACACGGTGTAATTATGAATGAATAAATCACCGTGTCCATACCGCGTTCAAGGGTGAAAAAGATTAGTGACTTTTTTTTACACTGGAAGTCTCGATTACCAATAAAACAATGTGCTCCCGTAACTCTTTTGAAGTGCCGCCGGAGATAAAACAAACTTGAAAATTAAAACATAAAATTAAAAGACACGTGGATATTGTTTCTGACACCCTTCCCTCCACCGACAGACGCCGTTGTGGCCCATTTGCAAATGCCGTGGGAAACGCATGTAAACTAGATTTCTGATCATATTGTGGGTTTCAGAAATCGGCTTTTGAGCGAGTTTGTGGGCCGGTTGAGTCTCGTCAGCATTTAAAAAAAAACTTTAAAAGATTTTAAAAAAGCAATATTATTCAACCTCTAACGTGTGATCAGAAGAAAATACTCAGACTGAGGCAGTGTAGGCAGCAATCTCACATGCAATTGAAATCGGAAATAAAAATAAAAAATATCGTGACTGACACAATGTTGACATTTGACGCTGCGTGGATCCAAAACGTTCTATTAATTTATCGAACGTTCAGTGACATTAAAGTTAACTTTACAGACAAAATGGAAACACAAGAACAAGGGTTAAATCCATAACCGTAATTCCAAAGAAAACACAGAGTAGGCTACATGTACTTAAAGGAACCGAATTCACCCCCCCCCCCTCCCCCCCCTTTATTTATTGGTGTTTAAGGTCACATACTTATACACAATGGCTAATCGTGACCGTGACAGTTTTACGGGTGGAGGAAGCCGAGTACCCGGAGAGAACCACCGAGCAACGACGAGCAGCTGTCAGCTCCCCAACATCGTAACTCTGAACTCTGCACCGCAGCACAGGCAGGGGTAGATTGGTTGAAGACATGCGCACCATCGACGTGCAGTACGCTTCAGTACACAGCGTCATCGTGCCCCCATGTAGGCAATCGGGGTGAAGTGTCTTGCCCAAGGACACAACGCGGTTGCCGCAGGTGGGTATCGGACCTCTCGGCTTGCAGCCTGCAACTCTACCAACTGAGCCACCGTACCCCCCCCCCCCCCCCCCCCCCCCCCCTTTTTCAAATCGACAAAAGTAAAAAAAAATTGAAACAAGTGTGTGGAGACGTAAATGGATGTGAACAGATCAACACTTGCACAAGAATAGACCTGGTCTGTGCGTGTAAATCCTCTGCGCATCAAACTGAGAACGAAAAGTATTAAAGCCTTCAGTCTTAACTCCACCCGTCTTTTATTTTATGGAAATATAGCCTATGGTATCTTGCGTTTGTGGCAGTAAAATTGACGAGCACTTTTACTCAGAAATCCCTGGTAGCTAAGAGAAGCAGAGTATTTCAAGGTCTATCAATGAATGTCATGAAGGATTCAGCAGGATAAGTCCCCCCCCCCCCCCCCCCCCCCCCCCCCCCCCCTCTCCCTCCCAACAAAACGTCCTCCAATACAGTTTGGAGCCATACAGGCCTACTTTGCCCCGGGTCCCGAGTTTCGGTTAAAAGTAAAAATGAAATCATACATAGGCTTAATTTTTTTTTCAATTCAGAAAATGATTGCCCGATCCCAAGGCAGATTCAATTATTTTTTAAAAATGATTTCCGGAAAAAACATGTCTGTAGACTCTTAATGGAAGGAGCTCGGTCCAACGAGAGCTCACGACTTGAGCAATAATAATTAAGTTGATGCAAAAAAAAAAGAAGATTTTTTTCAGTTGGGCTTGTTTGGGCTTATTACAGATCTATCTGTTTAACCTACCAGTGAATGCAGCCAAGGGTTAACTAATAATTAAATGATGAAAACTGCCTTCATTTCAAAAGTGGGGTTGGGCAAAAAAAATTGTATCTGAATTGCCCCCCCCCCCCCCCCCCCCCCCCTTTACTGTTAATTGGTAAAATTATTATAAAAAATAAACAAATAAAAAGGCAGCCATGTCCATCAGTGATATCCAAATTACTTCAAACAGAAGTTATTTCTGCAACAGCAGAACATCAGAAATCAGTCAAAAGCCAATTTTACGCTTGGGGGTTCTCTCACCACAAAGTCGGCTGTTTGGGGTGAATCGATATTCTGATCGGACATGCATTTCTGAGTTAAATGGATAAAGAAACGCGCATTCGAATGAAAGAAAAACAGTGATCGTATGTTTTGACTATTTATTCATCAATATCATATGAAAGAACACACCAGAAAGTGTGTTTTTTAAATACGAGGGCATTATTTTTTCACAACTTCCAAACAACACGTGTTTGAAAAGTCAGCCATTTTATCGTCTGAATGCTTTTCGGTCCGCTCAGTTCGCCCCGCCGGGTTAAATTAACGTAATATAACTTAGTATTTTGGTCTAGTGGCTTTGAAACGAATTCTTGAGGCGTTCAAACTGAAGTATGTCCCCAGTGTGCTGTAAGCTTTTTTTACAGAACCTGAGCACACTGTGTGAGTGGAAACAACCAATACTTACCCCTAATCGCAGCCACTCAGTGTGTACTATTGGCAAATTATGGATAACAGCCTTGCTTTGAAAACACAGACAGATGAAATTTAGAATCAGGCTTTTTTTTCTTCAACTCGAGAAAGAGTTCATTGAATTTGACAGCTGATAATTTTGACACTTATTCCCAATTAATCGACTATGTAAAAAATGAGTCACACCTCAACATCCTTATGGAGTTAGCACATATTACTATAATAAATAATTCTAGTAGTTTGTTCAGCAATTAAAACCAGTGGCAATAATCTTTTTAATAAGACAGTCACCACAATAGGATTAATGATCAGAAGTTTAATCAAACAGCCACCGATTATTGTATAAACCTTATGTTATTCTTAATAGCCTATTGATATAGACGGTTTAGTTCGAATTTTGCTCCAAAACAGAATCGCTTGACAATAAGACTCTGGCAGCCAAAAACGTTTGAGATGAAGAGGGAAAGATAAACTTATACCAGAACTGTGAAAACCCGTTTAATCAGAACCACGGAATACATATACTAGTAGCCAGTTTATGATGGGTGGGGTTGTGTCATCCCCCCCCCCCAAGAACCATAGGAATGAGGCCGGGACGACTACAGCCCTCCGTTGCCACAGAATTGATATGGGGGGGGGGGGGGGCATTGCACAGTGATGACCCATGTAGAATATTGGAGGGGTAGGAATAACCCATTACGTCCAGCCATTACGAGGCGATTCACAATGGGGCCACCTCATATAAAGAATTTGCTTGTACACTTAATTGTTATCATGAGGTGTCCAGCAACCTGGCGGCTCATAGATAGCCTACCATATAGCCTGTTATCTGAAAATTCGCTTGATGTTCCAACAAGCTTTTTGTCAAATCCCTCATTGGGTGGAGGGGGAGGGGGGGGCTTGTGTCAAAATCGGAAAGTGGTCGGAAAATTGACCATGGCGATGTTGAGAATGGAGGGTGGGGCTGGTGAACAAATTGATGGCGCCGATAGGGCGAGGGTAAGGTTTCCGCCAATGAATATAATTCCCCCCCCCCCTCCCCACCAGCAGCACCCGATTGAGGAAAACCTAGCTAGATGCCCTTGGCACAAGGTACAGATTAAGAATCTTAGTCGGGGTGAAATTTATTTTTGGCCTGCAGTGTAGACCCCGAATGACTTTCCGAAAAAAGGAAGATGGGGGGGGGGGGGGGGGTAGGCCAACGCACAAAAGCTTAATTGGCCTACCGATGAGATTTTCCTTGTCCCCCCCCCCCCCCCCCCCCCCCCCTCCCCTCCACTGATTTGCAATGCATCTGGGACAAAACAGAACAGACCCCATGATGCTTCTTATCACTGTTAGTGATAACGTGCGGCAAAACCATTAAATGACATGGTTGGAGGGGGGGATGCTCAAGGGGGCAGCTCTCAAGAAATTAAGTTCTGGCATGACCTCAGAAGCTCGGCCGTATTTCCACCGGGTGGTGGGGGTGAAATGTGACGTTTCAAGAAAACGTTTTACCCGAGGTTGTCAAATGTCGACGTGTCTCCGATATTACGGTCCCGTCCCTTAGATCATTTTTCTGAGCCACCTTAAATAGGGCCTATTGATTTTAGTTGACATTTTATGTTTAGACAAAGAGTTATTATTATTATTTAGGATCTAGACATGGAAGTGCTCATTTACATGAAGGGTCTACCATAAAATGGCGAAAAGAAAGACAGTGGGGCAAATAGGGACACTCACAGTTCGCCGAGGGAACGGCACCGTGGTACCAACTCATCTCAACTCGCCTGTCTTTTGTTTCTGTTTCTGCCTTTTAACGGCTACAGATTGTTGGGATTTAAACAGAAAAAAAAATCTCCACGGTGCACTTTTTTCCCTCACACCGCCAGAATCACATTTCAAAACTGCAGTTGAGAAACGAGTCAAACCCAGAGTCCAGGTTGATTTAATAAATAGATTTTCGGTGGGTAAACTTACCAAATGCATAAATAATATTTAGGTAGGCTAGTCTGGGTTAGACAACAGAATGCGTACACAGTTTTCGTACCAGTCAAAGAAAACATCGACTCTGGGTTAGCGATTTGTTTTATTTCAAGCATTTTCAATTTATTTATATTTTCTTCATGTGACAAAATATCGAGAGAATATAACCACGTGTGAATTATTTTGTGAATTGCGAGTTGACAGAAGCACATACTCTTATTATTATTACATACTCAAAGCGTCACGGTTGAACACCGGGTCACAACAATACCCATGTATAAATCCTTTGTTTTCTCAAATTTAATTAACTACTGTTTTCACGGAACAAAGATTTGATCTTCATAATCCTTTTCATGCCACGCCACGGTGTTAAAAAATCAACACCGTGTGACACCGGCTGAAAAATGCGATTTTCACTCAGCACGGGGGCGGGTGATTGGGACGTAATACACTTGGCACGTACTGTAGCACGCCGATATGTGCGTTAATCTACGCGTTATGACCATAGTAAGGCCATCAAATTCTGTTCATATGGCCTCTTCACAAGCAATGTTTCAGCCAATGGACCTCCGGGTAACCCGGAGGTCCATTGGCAGAAACATTGCCTGTGTTTTCTACGACTTACCAGGAGAAACTGCCGAGCTTTGGATGCCATTCGATATGGCAACTGCGCACAATTCCTACGCGCAATTAAGCCTAGATAAGCGCACAGTTCGTGACAGGACTTCTAGTTTTAACTGTAATGATTATGTCCCTTATCAGATTTTTTCAATAATTTATACTTTGAGCACTGTAAGCATTGGTCAATCGATACGACTTCTTGGCGGGCCCAGATATTTTCAGACCTTTCAGGGACACCGAAGCCACCCAAACCGTCCCCCAGCCGAACCTTCCCCTGGATTTTTTGCCCAAACTGTCCCCCTATATTTTACCCAAACCGTCCCCCACTCAAAAAAGTTACATGTAAATTTGATATTTGACCCAAACCGTCCCCCGATATTTTTCCCCCAAGCCGATATTTTACGAACATTCCCCAGATATTTCACCCAAAGTGTCCTCTACAAAATAACAACAAAGCGTAATCAAAGTTCTGGACATTTTTCTTTATTTTTAGCTCAACTTGACAAAGTCAAGCTGAGCTATTGCCATCACTTCTCGTCCGTCCGGCGTACGTACGTACGTTAGTACATTAGTACGTACGTCCACAATTTCCTTTGGCACACCTCACAGGTCGCATTTATGATCAGATGACTTTGAAACTTGGCATGCTTGTTTGGGGTGACCTCTAGATGGGAGCTATCGATTTTCTTCAATTTCCATCAAAAAATGTTGCCCGCGGCCAACGTTCTTAGAACTTAGTTTAGACAAACCACAATATTTCCCTTTGGCACACCCTACAGGGCACATTTATGATTTGATTGCTTTGAAACCTGGTATGCTTATTTAGGGTGACCTCTAGATGGGAGCTATCGATTTTCTTCAATTTCCGGCAAAAAATGTTGCCACGGCCAACGTTCGTAGAACTTAGTTTAGTCAGACCTCAATATTTCCCTTTGGCACACCCTACAGGGCACATTTATGATCAGATTGCTTTGAAACCTGGTATGCTTGTTTGGGGAGACCTCTAGATGGGTGCTATCGATTTTCTTCAATTTCTGTCAAAAAATGTTGCCGCGGCCAACGTTCTTAGAACTTAGTTTAGTCAGAAGACTCAATATTTCCCTTTGGCACACCCCACAGGGTACATTTATGATCGGATTGCTTTGAAATCTGGCATGCTTGTTTGGGGTGACCTCTAGATGGGAGCTATCGATTTT
>CM062296.1:90532438-90802310 GCA_031216915.1 Pictodentalium vernedei | reverse complement strand
CGCTTTGGAGTTCGAAAGGTTTTGAATATATTTCATTTGAACTTTCCACAGTTCTTGGTGATGGGTCTACTTGTAAATGCAGGTACTTGTACAACTGCAACCCCATAAAATTGTACCCAGTAAAGTTGGGGACTGGGCTTAGTGACATGAATGGGTATACTGGCGGGTCATTAAGGTAATAAAAACATTAACTCTTATTAAAGGAGTCTTCTGAAAACAACCAACACAACAACACATGGCATGTTCTGACTCCAAATATATACAAATGGTTAAATGGTAGCAAAATTCGTAACTGGTCCGGGTAATAACCGAACTGTAACCGCTTAAATCGTTTCAGCACTAGAATAAATTGACAATTTGAAACCGAGAACAAGAACTATCTGTTTGCACTTAACCAATGGATTGGTTGGTTTTTAACCCTTTATCTAACATGAAAAGCAGATGACACTTGCAAAAAAAATTCTTGAATAACTAATTTTAGCTCAACTTTGACGAAGTCAAATTTGAGCTATTGTCATGGCCCGTCGTCCGTCTGTCCATCTGTCCGTACGTCAACAATTGGCTATGGCTCGGGCTAGAGGTCGTATTTATGAACCGATCTTTACGAAACTTCTTGTGTACCTTTGTTATGACCCTGGGACGGGAACGAGTGTTTTTAGGTGTGGTCCGAAATTCAAGATGGCTGCCAGTGGCCATTTTGTACCGATGATGCAAAAATCAGTTTTTTGTACAGAACTTCTGTATGAAAGTTCTGATTTGAATAAAGTTTTGTATAAATGTTTAGTACCATGGGATACATCACATATAATACGGGTTTTTTTCTCGTGCGTAAATTATGCAAATTAGACTGACTTTGATTTATTTAGTGTTACTTTCAGAGCTGTAAGTGCCAAGCTGCTATGGCTCGGGCTAGAGGCCGTATTTATGAACCAATCTTTACGAAACTTCTTGGGTACCTTTGTTATGACCCTGGGATGGGAACGAGTGTTTTTGGGTGTGGTCCGAAATTCAAGATGGCTGCCAGTGGGCATTTTGTACCGATGATGCAAAAATCATTTTTTTGTACAGAACTTCTGTATGAAAGTTCTGATTTGAATAAAGTTTTGTATAAATGTATAGTACAATGGGATACATCACATATAATACGGGTTTTTTTCTCGTGCGTAAATTATGCAAATTAGACTGACTTTGATTTATTTAGTGTTACTTTCAGAGCTGTAAGTGCCAAGCTGCTATGGCTCGGGCTAGAGGCCGTATTTATGAACCAATCTTTACGAAACTTCTTGGGTACCTTTGTTATGACCGTGGGACGAGAACGAGTGTTTTTGGGTGCAGTCCCAAATTCCCGATGACTGCCAGCAGCTTTTTTGTACCGACGATGCCGAAATCTGTTTTTTGTACAGAACTTCCATATGAAAGCTCTGATTTGAATAATTTTTTGTATGAATGTTTAGTACCATGGGATACATTACATATATTACAGGTTTTTTTCTTGTGCATAAATTATGCAAATTAGGCTAACTTTGATTTATTTAGTGTTACTTTCAGCACTGTGAGTGCAAATCCAATACGGCTCAGGCTAGAGGCCGTATTTATGAACCGATCTTCACGAAACTTCTTGGGTACCTTTGTTATCACTGTGGGACGAGAAGGAGTGTTTTTGGGTCCAGTCTGAAATTCAAGATGGCCGCTAGCAGCCATTTTGTTCAAAATTAAGTGCAATCAGATTTTTGTGCAGAACTTCCAAATGAAAGATCTGATTTGAATAAATTTTTGTATGAATGTTTAGTACCATGGGATACATTACATATAATACAGAGTTTTTTTCTCGTGAATAAATTATGCAAATTAGGGGTCCGGGTGGGACTTAGAAAATTTTGGACCAAAATCCAGAAATTAGTTTTCTGTGTTTTGATGCATTTTGGTCAATTTTAAGAAGAAGAAGAAAAAATTTTAGTCTGAAAATATTTTGTTTGGGACTGAAAATTTCCACACAAAAATAATAATCTACAATGATTGGTCTTAATCTGTAGTCCATTACAGTCACCTTGTAATTCTTTTATTATTGTTGACTGGGCCAAAACAAATACTAATTCCTGTCATATTCATTATTCAGTTGTCTTGGTCACAGCAAGTACTAATTCCTGTCATATCCAAGTTGAGCTACAGAGTCATTGACTCTTTCATTTTCATTTTTTGTCTCAAAAACATAGGTTAAGACCCCTCGTTGGAACGAGCTCGACGAGCTCGTTCCAACGAGGGGTCATAACCTATGTTTTTGAGACAAAAAATGAAAATATAATGAAAATTTATTGGCGATTTTTGAGAATAGCGCAGGCCGGTTTTGGCCGTTACGTTGGGTAAAGGGTTAAAAAATAAAACCCAGTTTTCTCCATTATCATCGCAGTTTTAATTTCTTTTTCTGCATTGTTCTATTCTTTTGTTTTCAGAAAACTGAAGTTGAAGAAACTGCTGAAACTTCCACTGATGTAAAGGTAATGTCTTTCTAAAGGTTGATTTTTAGCTCACCAGACTGAAAGTCAGGGTGAGCTTCAGTGATCACTCACCGTCCATCGTCTGTCGAACATGGTGTTTGCACCTGCCCCTCCTAAACCACTGCACCAATTTTAGTTAAATTTGTGGTGATTGCTTGTTCTGACATCTCATTTTTACCTGTGTCTCCAGCGGCAGAGCAGGTCTAGTAACCGCTTGACTCTGTCCGTCCGTCAGTCCATCCGAAACACTTTTTCCGTCAAAGTTTTCTTGGCTTCTATGAAAGGGAATGATTTTATATTTGATCTGCTGCTTCATAATGATTAGTTGTATCGTGTAAGCAATTTAAAGATCTGCCGTGCAGCCACTTCCTGTTTGCCGATACTTTGAAATTTTACTGTACCCACTGAACATTGAAATTTTTCGTCAAACTTTTCTCGGCTTCTATGCAAGGGATTGATTTTATATTTCATCTGGAGCCTGATAATGATCAGTTGTATCGTGTATGCAATTTTCAGATCTGCCGTGCAGCCACTTCCTGTTTGCCGATTCAATTTGCATGCAGCGACGCAGGTCCCGACCCGGTATTGGTCTTGTTTTCAAATCAACTTGCCCAGCCCCATGGGCAGGGGTGGGGGAAGATCCTCCAAATTTAAAAAAAAAAACCTCTTCTCATGAACCGGTGGGTCAGAGACTTGATATTTGGTATGTAGCTTCCTTTTGAGGTGTAGAATAAAGTTTGTTCAAACGAAAAAGTTTGTGGAGCAGTAATTGGAGGAGCAAGATTTTTGGCCCCACCCAAAATTTCTATTTTCTGAACTGATGGTCCATTTTGAACCAAATTAGGTATGTGGTATTATTGAGTTGGGAGGGGGGGGGGGGGGTGGAATCAAATAAATGCAGAGTCCGCATATTTGCCAAAATGAAAAAAAAAAAAATTTTCTCCAGAACTACTGTCAGAATGATAAACTGCTTCCATAGGGAGGGGGGGGGGGGGGGGGGGAGTGGAGGGGGATGGGGGTCGGTTGGATACAAGTTTGTTAATATGAAACCCATTGGTGCATATTTAGATGCAATAAAGGAGCCCCAATTTGTAACTCCATGCAATATGGGGAATAATCTTTACAAATATTCTTCTTCAGATCCACCAGTCAGAATGCTTTCATATTTGGTATACAACATCTCCGGGGGGTTGGGGGTCATATTTAAGTTTATTCAAATTGGGTCACAGGGTTAATATTTGGGCTGTGTTTAGCGCTGGTCGGTTTTGCAATTTTTCCTCGGTTCGAGTTCGGTTAATTTTTGGTTGAAAAAAATTGGTTTTTGGTTTTTGTAACACAATACACATTTTCCATATTTTATGTATTAAACTGGGACAGGATAGTACTAAAACATGTTAAATAACAAACAAGTGAACTTGAAATAAAGTAAAACTGTATTGCAATTGTTTCCTGTAAATTCAGTGAACAAAAAATTACATCTGCCGTCTGCATATGCCTTCATAAAAAGTCATTCAAGGCCAAGGGCGTAGATGGGAGTCTGTGTTGAGGGGGGGGGGGGGGGGGCTCAAATAGTCACAAAGATGCCGTTTCAGACAGAAACTTTATGATTTCACCGTCCTGTCAGATTCATTTTTCATTTCCTTTCACAGCATTGACATGTTGTCTGACATGAAAATAAATGAAACGGGTCAGAATTTGAGAAAGCAACTGCCCAATTTCAAGAAGTTGCGAACTTTAGAATACTTTTTATTTTCAGTAAAACAGATACTTATTTCACAATCTAACTAACTTGACAAGTTGACATTTGTACTCGAAAGGAGCAAACTCTAAATTTCAGAATCATTCATTTACAAAGCACTTAAGAGGTTATGCAAATTACCGACAAGGTCGTCACCTGACCTGATTTCCATTCTTCCTTCCTGTTTGCATTGAAATATCATTGTCAGAGAGTCACTGACTTCTGAGAATTTCCATTACTTCGAAAAACCAACCTGTCTCGTGCATTTTGCACGTATAAGTGTATTTTGGATTTTTACTTTCATTCTATTCAAATGTCCAATTAACACTTTGTATGACAGGTATGTGCAGCTAACGTTTTATTAATATTAATTTAACCCCTCTCCTGCAAAAAAAGGGTTCCCCAACATCAACTGAGCTTTGAGCGAACTGATACTTTGCAGGTGTCACAGTCCGTTCTTTTTCAAAAACATTGTTGTACTCTTCAGCGTGATGATTCTGTATGTGGCGACGTAGGTTGGAGGTATGTACGCACTGGGCGATGACTGATTCATTGCATAATTGGCATTTAGCATTTCTATCATCGTTTCTTATTGATATGCTGCCATGCGTTTCAGCTGACATTTTGTTGATTATACAAATCTATGACGTGCTAATTGCGAATATTCAAAAGTTAAGCAAAACTGAAAATATACTGTTTTTAATCTCTTTTTCGGTTCAGTTTCGGTTTCCACCTAAAAAACGAGTTTCCGTTTCGGTTTGGTTAAGCCGCCCAGCTCTAGCTCTGTTGGAGCCCAAAGTTTAACTTAGTGCAATATGAGGGAATTTCTTTAAAAATCTTCTTCAGATCCACCTATCAGAATCTTCATATTTGTTATACAATATTTGTTCAAATCGAGTTCCTGGGTTAATATTTGGAGAGCCTGAATTGTAACTTGTGCAATATGAGGAACAGTCTTTAAAAATCTTCTTCAGATCCACTAGTCAGAATCTTTTGGTATTTGGTACACAGCATCCTTAGAGAGATCAGATCTAAGTTTGTTCAAATCAAGTCCCTTTGTTAATATTTGGGCTCCCGATTGGAGCCCGAATTTTAAATTAGTCCAATATGAGGGATAATCTTCAAAAATCTGCTTCTTGAGATGCAGTCAGAATCTTTTGATATTTGGTATACAGCATCCTTTGAGGGTTCAGATTCAGTTTGTTCAAATAAAGTCCCTGGGTTGATATTTGTGTTCCCTATTGGGGATGGTGGGGGGGAGGGGGGGGGGTGCGTTTAGCGGTTTTATATTTTTCACAAACGTTACTCGCGTTTATATTTTCGTTTATGACCGCAATTAAAACCGCGAAATAATTGCGGTTTTGCTACAACTACTTCTGACTCGTAGTGTAAGGTCGCTGTTTTCCATCATTACGAAGCTGCCATTAGCATTTTTAGCTCAACTTGACAAAGTCAAGCTGAGCTATTGCCATCACTTCTCGTCCGTCGGCGTACGTACGTTCAGTTAAAACTAGAAGTCCTGTCATGAAATGCGCACAAATAGCACGTTGATATGCGCGTTAATGTGCGCGTTACGGCCCAAGTAAAGCTATCAAATTCTGTACATATGGCCTGTGCACAAGCAATGTTACAGCCAATGGATCTCCGGGTAACCCGGAGGTCCATTGGCAGAAACATTGCATGTGTTTGCTATGAGTAACCAGGAGAACCTGCCGTGCTTTGGGTGCCATTCGATATGGCAATTGTGCGCAATTCCAACGCGCAATTAAGCCTACATAAGCGCACTATTCATGACAGGACTTCTAGTTTTAACTGTACGTACGTTAGTACGTACGTCCACAATTTCCTTTGGCACACCTCACTGGTCGCATTTATGATCAGATTACTTTGAAACTTGGTATGCTTGTTTGGGGTGACCTCTAGATGGGAGCTATCGATTTTCTTCAATTTCCGTCAAAAAATGTTGCCGCGGCCAACATTTTTAGAACTCAGTTTAGTCAGACCACAATAATTTCCTTTGGCACACCCTACAGGGCACATTTATGATTTGATTGCTTTGAAACCTGGTATGCTTGTTTGGGGAGACCTCTAGATGGGAGCTATCGATTTTCTTCAATTTCCGTCAAAAAATGTTGCCGCGGCCAACGTTCTTAGAACTTAGTTTAGTCAGAAGACACAATATTTCCCTTTGGCACACCCTACAGGGCACATTTATGATCGGATTGCTTTGAAACCTGGCATGCTTGTTTGGGGTGACCTCTAGATGGGAGCTATCGATTTTCTTCAATTTCCGTCAAAAAATGTTGCCGCGGCCAACATTTTTAGAACTCAGTTTAGTCAGACCACAATATTTCCCTTTGGCACACCCTACAGGGCACATTTATGATTTGATTGCTTTGAAACCTGGTATGCTTGTTTGGGGAGACCTCTAGATGGGAGCTATCGATTTTCTTCAATTTCCGTCAAAAAATGTTGCCGCGGCCAACATTCTTAGAACTTTGTTTAGTCAGACCACAATATTTCCCTTTGGCTCACCCTACAGGGCACATTTATGATTAGATTGCTTTGAAACCTGGTATGCTTATTTACGGTGACCTCTAGATGGGAGCTTTCGATTTTCTTCCATTTCCATCAAAAATTGTTGCCACGGCCAACGTTTTTAGAACTCAGTTTAGTCAGACCACAATATTTCCCTTTGGCACACCCTACAGGGCACATTTATGATTTGATTGCTTTGAAACCTGTTATGCTTGTTTGGGGAGACCTCTAGATGGGAGCTATCGATTTTCTTCAATTTCCGTCAAAAAATGTTGCCGCGGCCAACGTTCTTAGAACTTAGTTTAGTCAGAAGACTCAATATTTCCTTTTGGCACACCTACAGGGCACATTTATGATCGGATTGCTTTGAAACCTGGCATGCTTGTTTGGGGTGACCTCTAGATGGGAGCTATCGATTTTCTGCAATTTCCATCAAAAAATGTTGCCGCAGCCAACATTCTTAGAACTTAGTTTAGTCAGACCACAATATTTCCCTTTGACTCACCCTACAGGGCACATTTATGATTAGATTGCTTTGAAACCTGGTATGCTTATTTACGGTGACCTCTAGATGGGAGCTATCGATTTTCTTCCATTTCCGTCAAAAAATGTTGCCACGGCCAACGTTCTTAGAATTTAGTCTAGTCAGACCACAATATTCCCTTTTGTACACCCTTTAGGGCACATTTATGATCGGATTGCTTTGAAACCTGGCATGCTTGTTTGGGGTGACCTCTAGATGGGAGCTATCGATTTTCTTCAATTTCCGTCAAAAAATGTTGCCGCGGCCAACGTTCTTAGAACTTAGTTTAGTCAGAAGACACAATATTTCCCTTTGGCACACCCTACAGGGCACATTTATGATCGGATTGCTTTGAAACCTGGCATGCTTGTTTGGGGAGGCCTCTAGATGGGAGCTATCGATTTTCTTCGGTTTCTGTCAAAAAATGTTGCCCCTGGCAAAAAAAAATGACATTGGTACCAATGATCTTCAATTTTGCCATTTCATTTATAACTTACCAAGTTCAAGTTTGTCAAGTTGAGCTATAGTGTCATTGACACTTTCATTGACATATTTTATTGATATGGATGTCTAGTATTAAATTTGAGTCCATAATCAGTCCAATATTCCTGGCCGATTCACTTTTCATAGTGATGTTGTTTCCAACCAGAATTGATGTAACAGAGGGAGTAGGCATTCAAACCCCAGATATCACTAAGAATTCAGTTTTAGAGTCATTCATTTTCAGTTTAAAGTCTATCATCCATTCCTGCACAAGATTTATGCAAGTTTCCATGTTATTGACTGCGTTGAAGGAGTCCCTTGGAACAGATGGGTTGAATGTGAAGTACAGTTGGGTGTCATCTGCATACAGATGATATGATATGCCATGCTTTTTAAGAAAGCGACCAAGAGAAGAAGTGTACAGAGTAAACGAGTGGTCCAAAAACTGAGCCTTGAGGAACACCACACTTTAACGTCCTGCTTTCTGAACCGATCTTATTGATGTATGTTTGTTGACTACGACCTGGATATGATGCAAACCATGATAAGACAGTTCCACAAATGCCATGCTGTGTCAATCTCTGCATGAGAATACCATGATCGACAGTGTTGAATGCTGCTGACAAATCCAAGAGAATAAGCAGTACAGCCTTACCCTCAGACACTGATTTAACAATGTCATTGTTGACTCGCAGTAAGGCTGTTTCTGTACTGTGGTTGGCTTTATATGCAGACTGGAAGGGCTCCAAAAGATCATTTTCATGCAGATGATTTTTGAGTTGTAAAGCAACAACCCTTTCCAACAATTTAGACAGGAAAGAGAGGTTCGAGACAGGAAAGAGAGGTTCAATATGGTCGATAATTCTTCAGGTTGTCAGGATCAAGAGATGGTTTCTTGATGAGTGGAGTAACAAGTGCTTTTTTCAATGCATTTGAAACAAACCCCCTCATGTAGGGATGCAGATATAATACAGTTAAAACTAGAAGTCCTGTCATGAAATGCGCACAAATAGCATGTTGATATGCACATTAATGTACACGTTATGGCCCAAGTAAAGCTATCAAATTCTGTACGTATGGCCTGTGCAGAAGAAATGTTTCAGCCAATGGACCTCTGGGTAACCCGGAGGTCCATTGGCAGAAACATTGCTTGTGTTTGCTATGAGCAACCAAGAGAACCTGCCATGCTTTGGATGCCATTCGATATGGCAATTGCGTGCAATTCGAAGGCGCAATTAAGCCTAGATAAGCGCACTCTTCGTGACAGGACTTCTAGTTTTAACTGTAGATGTTATGGCTGGCAGAAGATAATCAGTTGTCTCTTGTAAAAGGAATGTTGGAATTTGATCTAGATCATTGGATTTATTGGGTGATGATAAAATCATTTTTTGAATGTCGTCATCTGAGACAGAGTGAAAATTAGAAAAATCTCTTTTTATGTCAAGATGATCAAACTCTGGTGGTTCACGTGATGGTATACTATCCAGAAATACTTGAATTTTAGTTATGAAATAATCGCTGAATTTTTCCAGAATTTCTTCAGTATTTAGATGATCTGGGGGAATGACTTTTTGTTCTTTACCAAGGAGACTATTGGTTAGCGAGAACATCACCCTTGTATTAGAAAACTCCTCTATAAGAGAATTGTAGTACTCCCTCTTCGCCTTTTTGATGATCTTATTAGTTGTATTTCTTTGGTAGCAGAACATTTGCCGGTGAACCTCAAGCTTTGTTTTGTTGTAAAGACGCTCAAGTCTGCGGCGCTGTTGTTTAGCAGCTCTAACATCTTCTGAAAACCACTCCACTTTTTCCCTATTAGTTATAATTTTTGACTTGGGTGGTGCATGTTCAGCCATGATGCTCTTAAGAGTTTCTTCAAATAAAGATAGCAGTTGCTCAGATGATTTATGACTACAACAAAAATAGTTCGAACACAGAAATGATGAACTGATATCCATTTTCAAGGCATCAATGTTTATGGATTTATATTTTCGGTAAGTAATTTTCTTGGGAGGGATTTTTGAAGTTGCTAGTGTCAATTCGGCCAAGACTGCATAGTGATCAACAGACTTGGCAATTTCAGGAGAGCGATTTTTTAGCTCTCCTTACTGCCCTCCTGAAAGAATTAAGGAGAGCGAAAAATTGCCCTCCTAAATATTTTGGTCTGAGATGATTGAGATTACATGTATTATGGTCACATTAAATTTTTGTTGTAAAGAAAAAATGTAATTTAACTTCAAAATCACATAACATCACGTAATTTCATTTTGAAAGTGGTTTAGTGGTAAAAGGTAATGGCTGCAACCATACCCAAACACAGTTGCAATCATTTGAAGCAAAATGGGTCACAGGAATATTTTTTTTTTCTGTCAGTTTCAAGTTCAACAACTGACATCACAGTTTGAGGGGTAATTATTCAAGGAATATTGACACTATAATATACTACCATTACTTCTATCCTGTCACTTGATGCACTTGCACCAGGATGTGGCTGTAGATTCAAGCAGACCTGTTGTCCAAGAAAGTCATACGTCTACCACTACCACCTTCAACCCCCCTTGGGGGGTTGAAGGTGGTAGTGGTAGGCGTATGACTTTCTAGGACAACAGGTCTGGGTACACACACGGGTCTTGTCAAGTTATGTTCGGTTGTTGAGTGAGACATCTACATGTCTAAGAGATTTCCCTTTACCATTGTAAAGTTAATAAAATCACTGATGTAGTCTGTTGGTTTCAGTTTCAATGAGTTTGTTCAACTGGATACTTAAAATGCTGTGTAACGCTAATTGCTCTCCTAAGCTGATTGAGGAGAGCGATTTTTTGCCCTCCTGCATTTTTCAGAATGCCATGCCTGGATCAAACAATGCTGGTCCTGTGACATGGACATTTTGTACTGATATGCTGTTACTTTGACGAACAAGAATTAGATCCAAGGTGTGTCCTCTCTTGTGGGTAGGTTTTGAGACCTGTTGTGAATAGCAAAATGATTCAAACAAATTTATGAATTGCTTGGCAAAAGTGTCATGTAAATTGATTGTCAATATGGATGTTGAAATCACCGGCAATAGCCATATCACATCCATACAAGGCATAGAAGGACAGACATTCAGAAAATTCATTTAGAAACTGCTGTTGTAAGTTTGTTCCTTTTTTGTCCCCCGACCCTTCGGGGGACTATTGTAATCAGCAGTGTCCGTCCGTCTGTCCGTGCGTGCGTCCATCACACCCTTGTCTGGATGATAATTTTAGTTTGGATGATTTTACTGAAACTAAATTTGGTATGTGTCTTACTTGGTTGGAAATGCAGGTCAAGTTCGAAAATGGGCACGCTCCACTGATTTCTACTGGATTTATTCCCCTTTTTTGACTTAAAAAATACAGTTTTTGTGTTGTCCGGATGATAACTTTAGTTAGGATCATTTAATTGAAACGAAATTTAGTATGCCGCTTATTTGGGTGGAAATGCAGGTCAAGTTCGAAAATGGGCACGCTCCACTGATTTTTACTGGATTTATTCCCCTTTTTCGACTTAGAAAATACGGTTTTTGTGTTGTCCGGATGATAACTTTACTTTGGATCATTTGATTGAAACGAAACTAAGTATGTGGTTTAATTGGTTGGAAATACAGGTCAAGTTAAAAAATGGCCATGCTCTGCGAACAAATTGCATCCTAACAGCTCCCTTGAATTTGCCATCTTGGTCGGGGGACCGGGGGCGTTGCCCTTGTTTGATGGTGGCAGTCAGTAAACTATGAGTAACCGAAGTGAACTTTGCATGTCATTCTTCTTCGGAACCACTGGATGAAACTTGGCATAAATTATCTTTGGGGATACCCTTCCAAGTTTGTTCGTTCACTAGAAGGAGCTAAACCCAATGGATTGGGGGCAGTGCCCGAAATAATCCAGAATTCATCAAAAAATTTTTTCTCATAAACCACAGTCACAATGCTTTGAAATTAAGTATGCAGCTACCTAAAATTAAAGTTTGTTCAAAGAAAGTTTCCTCATGTAATATTTGGGCTCATGCAGGAAGGAGCAATATATTTCTTCCCACCCAAAATTTGTATTTTTTAACTGATGTGCAGATTTGGTATGCATTGGTATAAGCCATCTTGGACATGATTTATGACAGACAATTTCTTATCACCCTGCTTCACAATTGTTTACAACAGACTTGCACTACAGCGGAAATCCCCAACTCGGAAGTATACTCTCCATTTTGTTCTTACCCATGTTATAGCCCCTATATTATATTGAGATTGATATATCCTTAGTAGATAATTATATGAGAAAGATATTTTTTTTTATTGCTGCATTTTCTGACTGGTCTAACTCTTTTGCACTCAGTGACCTTGTTTACATCTTTGTTACACTGATATATTGTACATATAGCTGTTGATTGTTTAATTGTTTAAATAGGTCAATGACCTTGTTTACTTGAACTTTAACAGAATCCCCCAGAAACTAATAGAACATTGCAGAAACTTCCTCTTCTGGGACATTCTATCTGGTTACTATATAAAGGTTTGTCAACAGAATTCAAAAACTCATTCTTAGAAAGCCTTTCAAAAAGACTCACTTCAGTTATTTCCATTGGAGATTATTATTGTTTCAGAACAGTGCATTTATTATAGAAGCAGTGCTTCTTTGTGAATTTGGAGATTGATTCCAAAAGAGAATTTGGAGGAGAATCTATTCGTCTTGGAAAAGAGAATTTATACTTTCTGTGAAACAGAATAATATTATTTTGTGAAAAGCCAGGATTCTACTGGATTATTTGGAAATTACCAGTGGCGCCAATACTTCTTGGATTTTTACTCCATTTGAATTTTACGGAGCATTTTGTTATATTTTATTGGAGACTGCTAAAATTTCTAAATGAAAATTTTATTACAAATCTACGGGATACTGTTTCTGAAGAGACATTCTTGGATTTAATACTACATCTACCAGCTGGTAACTTTCTTCAGAAGATACTTCACCACTGGATTACTGGATTCTGTCAAACTGTACTTTGGACTAATTCAATAATTGATAAGTACCACTGTTTTTATTTTCTGTAAACCAATTAGTGTAAAAGATCTTTGTATCATTTTTTTTTATATATTAATTCTTTTTAATTAAATTTCAGAATAGTTAAATTTATAGTTTTGTTGCTGATTCTCAGATTTCTTTCTGTTACCAATATCATTAATAATTCCACACCGTAACACCCAAGTGATTGGGAAAGAAAAAGTGGTGCAAAACCACCAAGACAAAATAAGCCAAAACTGGGTCGAGTGCAGCCAGTGCACACCCAGTAGGGGACACTCTTCTCTCTGTACTAATCCACAGCTTTCCGGTACCAGTACTGGCCTGGTCAGATTCTTCATTACAGAATTATGGGCCTTAATTAGTCAATTTGTACCAATTTTGAGCTCATTAACTCTATAACTTGAACAAACATTCTCCAAATTGACTAATTTTTGTCCTACAAGTCCTTTGCAATAATATCTCAGGCGAGTCTGAAAACTGACCCAGTACGATTTCTCATTACAGAGTTATGGGCCTTAATTAGTTTATTTTTACGAACTTTGAGCTCGTCAATTTTTATGAGTTTTGAGCTCAACGCAACAACATTTCTGTTTTTCAACAGAGTGTGAATGAAGAAAGTAGCCACAACTCAACGCATGCATCTCTGATGCGCACCTCTTGCTTACCTGTTTATTTAATTTTTGATTACACTGAATATTTGCTGTCCGACATCAATACATACTTCCAGTAAAATGTCTTGTAGGTGGTTATTTTACAAAAGTTTGTTCAAAACCATCCAATTTCAGGATAGACTGAATTTTTACAAGACGACTTTAGTGTCGCTTATTGAAGGTGGAGTGAATTTTGCCTATCTGAGGAGGCTCGTTCAATTAAGTTGCCTGGTGCGTTGGTCTCTAACTAGTATATATACAAACATCAAGTATAAATAGAGAGTAATCGCTTGACTGGACTGGTTACGTGAAATAATTCATGAGAGGTGAGGGACGTTGTACAAACACGAGTGTGCGAATGCGCATTTGTGTTTTACAATAAAGTCCCTCGCCTCGAATGAATTATTTCACGTAACCAGTCCAGTCAAGTGATTACGCTGTTACTTTTCATTATTAACGATAATTATATTATTAAACACTTTACCTAAGGTAACGGCCAAAACCGGCCAGCGCTTTTCTAAAAAATCACCAGTTAATTTTCATTTTTTTTCATCTCTAAAACATAGGTTATGATCCCTCATTGGAATGAGCTCGTCGAGCTCGTTCCAATGAGCAGTCATAACCTCTGTTTTTGAGACAAAAAATGAAAATAATAGTTATTCAAGAATTTTTTTTGCAAGTGTCACATACATTTCATGTTAGATAAAGGGTTAAAAACAATGAAGTCCGCATTACACCCATGGCAAAGCGTATTCATTTGTGCGCACTGACACTTGACCCAATTGTTGATTGCATAATTCGCTTGTGAAGTGATCGTTTATAATCAAACACGGAAATCCCAGTAAATCTCACTTTGGAAAGTAATAAATGAGAAAAATTTATACACAGGAAAATGCTTGAAAACCCTTTATTAGTCATGTTATATTCCCCTGAAATGATTGAACTGCAGGATTCTACCTTTTCACATAATTTGACAGGCCTGGAAAGGGCTTATATCATAACCCACTGACAGGTTATATATAGCATGGAGGTAACCCATGTTGTGTGTAAATCAGGCTTTCCGCTAGACTGGCTGCGGGTCCGTCGACCGGACCCATTCCCCCTGCCGGTCATACTATGATCAGTCAGAAAAGCTTGTGGTTAAAATGTCGAGTACAATGCTGTATCGTAACGACACTCAGGATCCTTTGATTCCACGTAATATAGGAATAATTATGTTGTATACTATGCGTACTATTACTGGCGACAACCTGATACATTATAACCCCCAGATGGGGGGGAGGGGGGAAACAGAGTTCAAATCCTAAACGTCGCCCATAAAATTTTGGACTCAAATTGTCGTGTTTGGTCTGAAATCACTGGCTTTTATTTCGAGCGATAAATGATGTAATTGCACGTGCATGATGTCACACCTCCGCATCATGGTTCTTTTTGAATATTTCCTTCTCTCTGCATTTCCAATTATTTACATGTACGTTGGCACGTATCGGGTTGTATAAAAAAAATTGAGGTCAAGCGTCGCAGTCACTGTCAGGATTCGTGGATTTTGTGTTGTTTTGGGTTTGTATTTTTATGAAACCTCCGACCAGATGTAGTATTGTGTGTCCTGTGGGAATTTAGAGAATAGTAGGAGGAAAAAATACACATTTTCCACTTCAATTATTCCGCATTTTAGCGACCAGAATGCCCCCAGAGGCCATCAGAGAGCACCTAAAAATCAAAATTTTCCTGGGGTTCTCACACCCTTCTATACGCAAGTACCTTCGGCACGTGTGACAGATGCCTTCGGCGTCTGAGTTTCACTTTCTTTAAACTTCCGGACCCACAAATTTTCCCCTAGCGGAAACCCTGGTGTAAATATATACCGAGTCAAAAAAGAAAGTATAATAGAAACAAATGTGAAAAAATAGCATAAAGGATGAAATATAATAGTTCTAATGTTGCATGTTTGTGGACAAGAAGTCGTGCAAAGAGTTTAATGACATGTTATTGTCCACCTAACTGTATACAATTTTGCTACGGATTTCAAAATAGCATATGCTACCCAAAATGTCAAATTGAATGGGTGACCGATGATTTTCTTGGTGTTATGTTGTGTTAGAGAGCCTGGGTTATTGAGAAAACATGCTAGTTTTTGTCTTCCGACATTTTAAAAAATGCTAAGGTTAACCGAAAATCAGTGGTTGCGTGTCATTGGTATGCATGAGGCTGGGATACCTCCAGATGAGCTTGCTGCTGAGTTTGGAGTCATGTGGCCACTATTTACCGTCTCATTGGAAGGTATAGAACCACTGGATCATCTCCTGATCGGCCGTGTACAGTTTGACTAAGAGTTACAACCCCTGCACAAGACCGACACATCAGGACGTCTCACTTTTGGGATCACTTCCTTCTGGTGACATGGACAGCAGCAATTACTCCTGGTAGAACTGACAATAGAATCAGTGCACAAACTGTCCGCAACAGACTTGCTGAACACGGCACCTGCAGTAGGCTTCCTTACCATCAGAATGGAATGGGTACGTTGGCATTTTCGCTGAACTCGGCTGTATTGGAGCACAGTTTTTTTTAATGATGAATCACAATTTTTCTACGGCGTGCTGATGGTAGGGCAAGAGTGTAGTGCCAACGAAGAGAACGGTTTTCTGATGCTTGCGTGCGGGAATGCGACCGTTTCGGCAGGGATAGTATAATGGTTTTGGCAGGAATTTCCTTGCACCATTGAACGCAGCTGATCTTCATCGATGGTAATCTGAATGGACAGCGATATAGGGACAAAATTCTTATCGCTGTTGTTGTCCCATTCAACGCTAACGTCGGATTGAAGTTATTCCAGCAAGACAATGCCTGATGTCACATGGCGCGTATCTGTTGTGACTTTCTTGGGGAGCAGAGCATCCGACTTCTTCCCTGGCCCCCACTTTCGCCAGATTTGTTGCCAGTCGAGCATATTTGGATCAATTGGACCATCGGTTATGACTTCATGATCTTCAGACGTTAGGCAATTTACGTAATGTTCTAAGGCAGGAGTGGAACACAATACCACAGGGTGACATACAGTGACTTATGAGGTCCGTGCACTGTCCATGTCTTGCCATCCAAGCGGCAAATGGTGGACATACACATTATTGACTGCATGTGTGAACTTTTCATTTCACATCCCATGTAAATAGCAAAAATTTCCTCGGCAAAACCTTTGCCGACAATAAATGAGTATCGGCAAAAATCGAGTTTTCCCCGGCAATTTTTACAAAATGACTATTTCATGTAAATAACTTCTGGGGAAGCACTGTGTGTCTGTATGCGTTCTCGGACTTACGACCAGGTGCATCTTGGAGATGTTGTATGTTTTTTCTTGGTAATAAACTCACATTTTAAAGAGATATCTCAAAGGTGTATAATATTGTGCCACATGCGCTCAAGTATATCCACATAAAGGCCACAAACATGTTCAAGAACGACGAGAAATTCGCTCAGCCTACTATTCTATTGTTGTACTCTGTTTTTAATGTTTTTAATCGTAATTACTGACGTCACTCAAATTGTCCTCGGCAAAAATACTGCCGAGGCAACATCTAAAATCCTTCGGCAACTTGTAGGCAATTGGTGTTGCCAAGGACTAATTACAAGTTATTTCACCCCATGTCTGAATTGTGACGACGTGACGTGGTCAACAGTAAGAACATGAAATTATGCAAATTCATACAGCTAGACTCGAAATATGAATTTACAATAATTTGTTTGGGATTAAAGTCGATAATACTAAAAAAATTGCGCCTCAAAGTTTATTATACTTTCTTTTTTGACTTGGTATAGATACATGCAGTTGAAATTAGAAGTCCTGTCACAATTAGAGCAGAAAATGCTTATTAGTTAATGCACTCCTTACTGCTGAAGAATGAAGTGGTCAGAAATACACAAGAGCATTTGCACTGTGCAATGCAAAATATAATGAACTGAACCGATGAAACAGAAAGAAAATATTGAGACTACAGTATGTTGAGGATGAATTACTACTAAATCACTGTGGGATAGATTTTTCAAATAGTAATTATTTACAATTTCTGAGAACAAAATACAAGAAACACTAGTAAACTTTCTTCACATGGACCACCATGTGTTTCTTGTGCTGTTGTGAACAATTATAAATACTTTTTCGAGTGAGGAATAGATGGCGCTGCGATTAAGTAGTAATCCACTCTCTTTGTTCTGCATATGCAGTCGAATTTTAATATCCATTTACACCATTAATTTACATGTACATGTATCACAGTAGAGGTTGTATTTACCAGTACACAGTAGAATTACACAGAGTTGGGCGTGGCGTTTTCCCGCAGGAACTGAGTTATGCTAATGGTGCAGTTTAAAAGGGACAAAAGTGCACTTACTCAGTGGGCTATTACTTCAAAATAGTGCACAATACAGTTACAGGACTTCTAGGTTTAACTGTATATAGAGATGTCAACTAACACACGATCTCACACAGAGAGATCGCATCTTAGTTTAAACAATATTTTTATTCAAAAAAGATTGTTATTTGTGTACAGAGTTTAAATGTGTGGCAATTTAGACAATACAGGATATAGATAAAATACATAACACCAAATAGCGACAGACATAAGTTGTTAGCGTAATGATGGAGGGGAATCGACCTGAAGCTGATAGCTTATGTAAGTCGTCTCCCCGTGTAATTGGTGCACTAACTTGACTAACTTAAATGGGTATGTATTTCTTGCCACACACACCGTCGCTGAGTGACAACCGCGCCACTTTTTCTACGTCAGAAGGGGTCCAATTGTGGCCTTATGGCGGCGATCACAGGACGATGGTGTGAGAAGCTGCTTTAAACTATGGTGAAAATAAGGAAAAGATAAGGAAAATAGGAGACGGTCAGCTTTAATTCCTCATATATGGCTGGATACATTGTGGTGTCAATGGTGATACATTCACCGTAGTGGTGGACCACGAGTCAGCCAACATGCTGTTCGCCCCTTAAATTAATAACAAAAAGAAGGTTGTTAACTTGGTACCATCCTGGTGGTTTCCGACCATTTCAGTCCATTTAATATTAGGAACTCATTTGCTCAGTTTTCTGTTGATGACTGCAACATGTGCACTCTGTTGTCCATCATGTATGTGATATGACCAATATGGGCTCAAATATAAAAATGCAGTAAAACTATTTGGAAGGTACTCAGAGTCAGCGGTGCGCTGAAATCGCTTGCTAGATAAAATGAAATCATGCACTGCATCAAATAAAACTCAGTTCTTGCCGCTGCTTAAAAATTCCGAGTCATAAAGTAAAGCTGGTAGGTCAATTGCAAAAGGTAGAAGATTTATCTTGAATTTCTGGCTACTTCAAACCGCGGACAGTGAAGGAGGTAATGATCTGTGGTTTCACGCTAGATCGCATGTTAGTTGATACTATTTATTTTGGCAGAAATTCCTTTAAGATGGAAACAGCATGCTATACTATTCATATGTGAATACAACAGGCAACCTTTGAGTTGAGATAGTTCTGAAAGATAGTCAAGTCTTTATGGTAAAACATGCAAGATTAGTAATTTAACCCTTTACCCAACGTAACGACCAAAACCGGCCAGCGCAATTCACAAAAATCGCCAATTTTCAATATTTTTTAGCTCACCTGAGCGAAGCTCAAGGGGAGCTTTACTAATCACTTTCTGTCCGTCGTCCGGCATCCGTCGTTGTCCGTCCGGCGTTAACTTTACATTATCAACTTCTCCTAAACCACTAGCCCAATTTTATTCAAATGTTGGCTAAATGTTTATTACCTAATGCCAATTCAGATTTGTTCAAATGAAGTTGCCCCTCCTCCTGGGTGGTGCCACGCCCCCAAGGGGCACCAAAATCTTTGTAAATCTTCTTCTCATGAACCAGCAGTAGCAGAGACTTGATATTTGGTGTGCAGCTTCCTTTTGAGGTGTAGACTCAGATTGTTCAAGAGAAGTTTGTGGGCCTATACTTGGCGTCGTTATGGGAGGGGCAAAATTTTTTGCCCCGCCCAAAATTTCTATTTTCCAAACCGAGAGGCTGATTTGAACCAAATTTTATGTGAGGGCTTATTGGGTCATGAGTACTTGATTTATGCAAACAAAAATTTTCCCGCAGCCCCGTGGGAACCGCAGGAGCTAAAAATAGAAAAAATTTAAAACGCCCATATCTCCAAAACTGCACGGCACTGAGAATTTTTATTTGGTGTGCAGCTTCCTTAGGACCAACAGAAAGGATTGGTAAAAAAAAATTGCCATCGGTTTTATCATAGGGTACAGTTTCGGGACTTTGAAAAAGTGCTGAGTCAGCACTTTTTAACACTGTAGGCAATGGGAAAAACATTAAAAAATCTTCTTCTCCAGATCCAGCAGGCAGAATCTTTTGATATTTGGTATGCAACATTGTAGGGTTGATCTGATTCAAGTTTGTTCAAATCGGCCCTCTGGGTTTATATTTGGGCTCAGTATAGGAGCCCAAATTTGAACTTACTGCATTTCAGGCAAATTTCTTTGAAAATCTTCTTCTCCAGATCCAGCAGGCAGAATCTTTTGATATTTGGCATGCAACATTGTAGGGTGGATCTGATTCAAGTTTGTTCAAATCGGCTCCCTAGATTCATATTTGGGCTCACTATAGGAGCTTGAATTCAAACTTAGTGCATTTCAGGCACATTTCTTCAAAAATCTTCTTCTCCAGATCCAGCAGGCAGAATCTTTTGATATTTGGTATGCAACGTTGCGGGGTAGATCTGATTCAAGTTTGTTCAAATCGGCCCCCTGGATTCATATTTGGGCTTACTATAGAAGCCCGAATTCGAACTTAGTGCATTTCAGGCAAATTTCTTAAAAAATCTTCTTCTCCAGATCCAGCAGGCAGAATCTTTTGATATTTGGTATGCAACATTGTGGGGTGGATCTGATTCAAGTTTGTTCAAATCGGCTTCCTAGATTCATATTTGGGCTCACTATAGAAGCTCAAATTTGAACTTAGTGCATTTCATGCAAATTTCTTAAAAAATCTTCTTCTCCAGATCCAGCAGGCAGAATCTTTTCATATTTGGTAAGCAACATTGTCTTGTCCAGATCCAGCAGGAAGAATCTTTTGATATTTGGTATGCAACATTGTGGGGTGGATCTGATTCAAGTTTGTTCAAATCGGCTTCCTAGATTCATATTTGGGCTCACTATAGAAGCTCAAATTTGAACTTAGTGCATTTCATGCAAATTTCTTAAAAAATCTTCTTCTCCAGATCCAGCAGGCAGAATCTTTTCATATTTGGTAAGCAACATTGCGGGGTGGATCTGATTCAAGTTTGTTCAAATCGGCCCCCTGGGTTTATATTTGGGCTCAGTATAGGAGCCCAAATTTGAACTTAGTGCATTTCAAGCAAATTTATTAAAAAATCTTCTTCTCCAGATCCAGCAGGCAGAATCTTTTGATATTTGGTATGCAACATTGTGGGATGGATCTGATTCAAGTTTGTTCAAATCGGCTTCCTAGATTCATATTTGGGCTCACTATAGAAGCTCGAATTCAAACTTAGTGCATTTCAGGCACATTTCTTCAAAAATCTTCTTCTCCAGATCCAGCAGGCAGAATCTTTTGATATTTGGTATGCAACGTTGCGGGGTAGATCTGATTCAAGTTTGTTCAAATCGGCCCCCTGGATTCATATTTGGGCTTACTATAGAAGCCCGAATTCGAACTTAGTGCATTTCAGGCAAATTTCTTAAAAAATCTTCTTCTCCAGATCCAGCAGGCAGAATCTTTTCATATTTGGTAAGCAACATTGTGGGGTGGATCTGATTCAAGTTTGTTCAAATCGGATCCCTGGGTTAATATTTGGGCTCAGTATAGGAGCCCAATTTCGAACTTAGTGCATTTCAGGCAAATTTCTTAAAAAATCTTCTTCTCCAGATCCAGCAGGCAGAATCTTTTGATATTTGGTATGCAACATTGTAGGGTGGATCTGATTCAAGTTTGTTCAAATCGGCCCCCTGGGTTCATATTTGGGCTCAGTATAGAAGCCCGTTTTCGAACTTAGTGCATTTAGGCAAATTTCTTTAAAAATCTTCTTCTCCAGATCCAGCAGGCAGAATCTTTTCATATTTGGTAAGCAACATTGCGGGGTGGATCTGATTCAAGTTTGTTCAAATCGGCTTCCTAGATTCATATTTGGGCTCACTATAGAAGCTCGAATTTGAACTTAGTGCATTTCAAGCAAATTTATTAAAAAATCTTCTTCTCCAGATCCAGCAGGCAGAATCTTTTGATATTTGGTATGCAACATTGTGGGATGGATCTGATTCAAGTTTGTTCAAATCGGCTTCCTAGATTCATATTTGGGCTCACTATAGAAGCTCGAATTCGAACTTAGTGCATTTCAGGCAAATTTCTTAAAAAATTTTCTTCTCCAGATCCAGCAGGCAGAATCTTTTGATATTTGGTATGCAACATTGTGGGATGGATCTGATGCAAATTTGTTCAAATCGGCTCCTTAGATTCATATTTGGGCTTACTATAGAAGCTCGAATTCGAACTTAGTGCATTTCAGGCAAATTTATTAAAAAATCATCTTCTCCAGATCCAGCAGGCAGAATCTTTTGATATTTGGTATGCAACATTGCGGGGTGGATCTGATTCAAGTTTGTTCAAATCGGCCCCCTGGATTCATATTTGGGCTCACTATAGAAGCTCGAATTCAAACTTAGTGCATTTCGGGCAAATTTCTTCAAAAATCTTCTTCTCCAGATCCAGCAGGCAGAATCTTTTGATATTTGGTATGCAACATTGCGGGGTGGATCTGATTCAAGTTTGTTCAAATCGGCCCCCTGGATTCATATTTGGGCTTAATATAGAAGCCTGAATTCGCACTTAGTGCATTTCGGGCAAATTTATTAAAAAATCTTCTTCTCCAGATCCAGCAGGCAGAATCTTTTGATATTTGGTATGCAACATTGTGGGGTGGATCTGATTCAAGTTTGTTCAAATCGGCTTCCTAGTTTCATATTTGGGCTCACTATAGAAGCTCGAATTCGAACTTAGTGCATTTCAAGCAAATTTCTTAAAAAATCTTCTTCTCCAGATCCAGCTTCAGAATCTTTTCATATTTGGTAAGCAACATTGTGGGGTGGATCTGATTCAAGTTTGTTCAAATCGGCCCCCTGGGTTTATATTTGGGCTCCGTATAGGAGCCCAAATTTTAACTTAGTGCATTTCAGGCATATTTCTTAACAAATCTTCTTCTCCAGATCCAGCAGGCAGAATCTTTTGATATTTGGTATGCAACATTGTGGGGTGGATCTGATTGTGATTCATGAACGTATTTATTTGTAAAGTTGATAGAATCTTAGACAAAATTTGCAGAAAAGATCTACTATAGAAGGGGTGGTATCCAGGGTGAACCGTTTACCCAAATCTAGCAGTACTAATGCATTATTCACACAAATCTCCGTTCAAATTTTATGACCCCTCATTGGAACACACGCATTCAGCTCATTCCAACAAAGGTCATATGCCATGTTTTCGAGACAAAAGAATAAAAATTTTAGTTATTCATGAAATTTTTAGGCAACTGTTGTCTGTTATTCACATTGCTTCATGAAATTTCAGTACTTTTAGAAGTTACCTCAGTAATCAAGGGTTAATTCCCCTTAATTAAATGTCGCCTCTAAAAAACAACCACTTTGCATATCTTACCTTTTTACCAGCATAACTGCCAAAACTTGTCAGCATTCTTCGCAAAAATCGCTATTCAAATTTTAATTTTTGTCTCTTAAACATACATGTACTTATCGCTTGTAAATACCCCATTGGAATGAGCTTTTTGAGCTCATTCCAATGAGAGGTCGCACACCATGCTTTTTGAGTCAAAAAAGCAATTTTTTAGTTATTCCAGAATTTCGTACGTAAAACACAGCTTTATGACTTCACATTAAAATGAGCTCTCTAAGCTTGTTCCAATCAACATTCACGCACTATGTCTTTCACACAAAAAATAAAATTTTCCATTTATTCAGGAATTTTGTTTGCAAGAACACTCTTACCCCCGCCCCCCCCCCCCACACACACACACACACATACACACACACACACACACACACACACACACACAAACACAGACACACACATCTAAAAGTTCGGCAGCAAAAAAACAGTTACTTCAATTTTTAAATGCATTATAGGAACAACTTGCCTAATCAAATTTAAATACTTTTGCATCATTCTGTATCTAGAACAAACCATTTACTATATCTTTACGCAAAATTCTCCAGCATCATTCACAAAAAAACACCATTATTTATATATTCACATTTCTGTCTCAAAAATATACCTGATCTTCCCATACCCCTATTGGAATAAGCTGTTTGAGCTTGTTCCAATGATGATAAAAAAACTAATATTTTGGAAAATTTGTGAAAATTTTTGTTTTCTTGCATGCAAATATGTACATGTAGCACATGGAAGATATCCACAGTTGGGGAGAGATGTCCAAGGCTATCTCTTCACATTCCTTGTTTGTGCTTCATGCTAAACCAGTTTGTCTGCAGAGATAAATTTGCTTTATTAAAAATCATTGGAGATTGGCCACACACCAATGATTTTAAATAAAACTAATTTTAGGTAACAAATGTTGAACTTCAAACAAAATCTATCACTCAACCAGTTAATGTTGATGAGGCATGACATGGTGAAGGTGACCTAAAATACTTCTTAGAGTCACTTTGTCAGGTGAGCGATTAAGGCCACGTGGGGCCTCTTGTTTCATTTTTTGTCTCAAAAACATAGCTTATGACCTGACCCCTTTTTGGAACCAGCTTGTCGAGCTCGTTCCAAAGAGGGGTTATAAACTATGTTTTTGAGGCAAAAAATAAAAAAAAATAGTTATTCAAGAATTTTGTTTGCAACTGTCGTCTGCTTTTCATGTTAGGTAAAGGGTTTAGAAAGTTAAGTTATATTACTTTGTTATAACTCGTAGTTTGTACATGTATTTTACCCTTATGTAACCCACATGTAACCTGAACGGTCATTTGCATGTTATTTCCGGGCATGATTTGAAAGCATTGAAACTCAACTGTGTGCAATTACATTTTGATAATAAAATATTTAATGTGAATTTTTATTGCAGGAACCCCCAAAGAAGAAGGGTAGAAAAGTTGCAGAGAAAAAAGATAATGTGGAAAAAGTATGTGAAAATCGAAATACAATGATGTTCACTAAATTGGACATGTCTTCCATTATTGTTTAACCCTGTTAATTGCATATATCTTCCAAACATCAAACCATTTACTATACCTTTGTCAGGTGTGTCTTTTTAAAAAAATGCAGGGTGGTAAAAAATCGCTCTTCTTTGGGCTTCTTGGACAAGCATATTCCTCTCCTGAACTATTTTCATTGTTTTGCTTCACAAACATCCTCTAAATGTCTAGTAAATGGTGTAGGTTCTCCATGGGATACATTCAAACCAATCATTGCCAATAAACTGCTGTTGAACCTGTGTTCGTTTTTTACAAACCCCTCTTCCTCAGTGTAGGTCGATTGAGCAAGAAGTTCTGCCTGGATTTCGTACTGGAATAGAGGGGTTTGTTAAAATTCAAACAATTCTTCTTGTTAGAAGAGGCCCTGCCGTATGCAAAACTGAAATAATGTTATTATGTAAGGGAGCATTCCCCACACCCTCCCACCCCCGCCATACTTTTACTGCCACTGGTGCTTTTACTGTCCAGGGTTCCTGTAGGGCCCTGGATTCAAGGAACGGCCTTGAATTTGTCTCAGGGGCATGGAGAATTCGACTTATTTTTTACTCCCTCATTATAAGGTAACATTTAGACTTAGCAGTTGTGTCTAGTAAAGCTTGGCTTCCTGTATATGCATCCAAGACTTCACTTGAAGCCACTGTCAATGTACTATAGTTTCCACCAGACTGTAACTTCCATCAACAAGACCATCACAAGCCTGTATGTTGGCGCATGCGTTCTACAAATACATTAACCCTTTACCCAACATAACGGCCAAACCGACCAATGCTACTCGCAAAAATCACCATTTAATTTTCATTATTTTTTCATTTTTTGTCTCAAAAACAGCTTATGACCCCCTCATTGGAACGAGCTCATTGAGCTCGTACCAATGAGGGGTCATAAACTGTGTTTTGGAGACAAAAAATGAAAATATTTAGTTATTCATGAATTTTGTTTGCAAGTGTTGTCTGTCTTTCGTGTTAGGTAAAGGGTTAAGAATATCACAAAAATTGGAACTTGGCACTTTATAAACTGTAGTAAATCTATAGATATGAGGTTCGTTTTTTATTAGAGATTATGATGAACTGGACAAGGGTATAACAGTACTCTCAGATTCTAAATTGAGAACTGAAAATTGGTTCTTGCGCAAGTTCACGAGAATCAAAACTAATTCTCGTCAAGTGGGGCGAGTTTTAAAACCTGTAAACACAAGAAAAGTTTGGTCCTATTTTTCTTGGTTGATACTTTCGAACATTTGCTATGTCTTCTTAAGGAACTTGGTCTCGGAGATTCCTGAGAAATATCAGTGATGGCAAAATGAAACGGAAATTATTTGTGGTTTTTCCTGGTTTAATTCTGGTCCTTGAAAGAAAACCTTGAAAATCCTTAACTGACAAATATGCTTTCAGGGCATTGGAAATACTTGACATATCTGCATTTACCTTGAAAGTCCTTGATATTTATTTAGCTCGTTGCATTCTGCTGGCAGATATTTCAGCCCAGGGCATAATTTCTCCTTTCAGTGAAATATGTATCATTTCAGCACATTTAATCAATTTTCCCCCACGTAAATTGCATGGATTTTTTCACCAATGATTTCTTGGGTTAAATTTAAATGAATTTTTCATCAAATCTAGTCATGGCTAGATTTGATAAAAAATATCGTGAAAATACTCACGATTTAACGGTTGAGAATGCTTCAAAGTTTTAATTCTATTGCACAGACCCCTGTTATTAGCTCCCCTGACTGAAAGTCAGGGTAAGCTTTTCTGATCACTTTTCATCCGTGTTCGACGTCTGTCGTGAAGGTGGTGTTTGGGCCTTTTTCTCCCAAACCACTGACCGCATATTAATGAAATTTCATGTGAGTAGGGGTTATATAAGGGCATTTTGATTTTTATCCAAATTAGGTTTCAGCTCATATTGAGCAGAGGTGTGGGGAAAAAATGGCCAAATTTTTTGAAAATCTTCTTCTAATGAACCACCAGTAACAGAGACTTGATATGTAGTATACGGAGTCCTTTTGAGGTTTAGAATCAAGTTTGTTCAAGAGAAGTTTGTCTGGCATTATTTGCCTTCGTTATGGGAGGGGCAAAAATTTTAGCCACGCCTAAAATTTCTATTTTCAGAACCGTGAGGTTGATTTGAACCAAATTTGATATGAGATGATAATGGGTCATAAGTAGTTGATTGGTGAAAAAAATATTTTCTCATTGCCCCGTGGGAACCTCGGGAACTAAAAATGGGAAAAACCTTAAAACTGCCATATCTCCAAAACTACACAGCACAGAGAATTCTTATTTTGTATAAAGCTTACTTTTATCCAGTAGAATAGAGTGGTTAAAAAAAATCCCTATCGGTTTGTTCACAAGGTACTTTTTTCAGGACTTGTATGCATGAGGCTGGGATACCTCCAGATGAGCTCGCTGCTGAGTTTGGAGTCACTGTGGCCACTATTTACCGTCTCATTGGAAGGTATAGAACCACTGGATCATCTTCTGATCGACCGTGTTCAGGTTGACTAAGAGTTACAACCCCTGCACAAGACCGACACATCAGGACGTCTCACTTTTGGGATCACGTCCTTCTGTTGACAAGGGCAGCAGCAATTACTCCTGGTAGAACTAACAATAGAATCAGTGCACAGACTGTCCTCAACAGACTTGCTGAGCATGGCACCGGCAGTAGGCTTCCTTACCATCAGAATGGAATGGGTACGTTGGCATGTTCGCTGAACTCAACTGTATTGGAGCACAGTTTTTTTTAATGATGAATCACGATTTTTCTACGGCGTGCTGATGGTAGGGCAAGAGTGTATTGCCAACGAAGAGAACGGTTTTCTGATGCTTGCGTGCGGGAATGCAACAGTTTCGGCAGGGATAGTGTAATGGTTTTGGCAGGAATTTCCTTGCACCATTGAACGCAGCTGATCTTCATCGATGGTAATCTGAATGGACAGCGATATAGGGACAAAATTCTTAACGCTGTTGTTGTCCCGTTCAATGCTAACGTCAGATTGAAGTTATTCCAGCAAGACAATGCCTGATGTCACATGGCGCGTATCTGTTGTGACTTTCTTGAGGAGCAGAGCATCCAACTTCTTCCCTGGCCCCCACTTTCGCCAGATTTGTTGCCAGTTGAGCATATTGGGATCATTTGGACCATCGGTTATGACTTCATGATCTTCAGACGTTAGGCGATTTACGTAATGTTCTAAGGCAGGAGTGGAACACAATACTGCAGGGTGACATACAGAGACTTATGAGGTCCATGTGCCGTCCATGTCTTGCCAGCCAAGCGGCAAATGGTGGACATACACACTATTGACTGCATGTGTGAACTTTTCATTTCACAGCCCATGTAATCAGCAAAAATTCCCTCGGCAAAACCTTTGCCGACAATAAATGAGTATAAATAAATAAATAAATCGAATTTTTCTCGGCAATTTTTACAAAATGACTATTTCATGTAAATAACTTCTGGGGAAGCACTGTGTGTCTGTATGCGTTCTTGGACGTACGACCAGGTTCGTCTTGGAGATGTTGTATGTTTTTTCTGGGTAATAAACTCACATTTTAAAGAGATATCTCAAAGGTGTATAATATTGTGCCACATGCGCTCAAGTATATCCACATAAAGGCCACAAACATGTTCAAGAACGAGAAATTTGCTCAGCCTACTATTCTATTGTTGTATTCTGTTTTTAATGTTTTGAATCGTCATTACTGACGACACTCAAATTGTCCTCGGCAGAAACATCTAAAATCCTTCGGCAACTCGTAGGCAATTGCTGTTGCCGAGGACTAATTACAGAGGCTATTTCACCCCATGTCTGAATTGTGACGACCTGACGTGAAGTGGTCAACAGTAAGAACATGAAATTATGCAAATTCATACAGCTAGACTTGAAATATGAATTTACAATAATTTGTTTGGGATTAAAGTCGATAATACTAAAAAAATTGCACCTCATAGTTTATTATACTTTCTTTTTTGACTTAGTATAGATACCTGCAGTTGAAATTAGAAGTCCTGTCACAATTAGAGCAGAAAATGCTTGTTAGTTAATGCACTCCTTACTGCAGAAGAATGAAGTTGTCAGAAATACACAAGAGCATTTGCACTGTGCAATGCAAAATATAATGAACTGAACCGATGAAACAGAAAGAAAATATTGAGACTCCAGTATGTTGAGGATGAATTACTACTAAATCACTGTGGGATAGATTTTTCAATCAGTAATTATTTACAATTTCTGAGAACAAAATTCAAGAAACACTAGTAAACTTTCATCACATGGACCACTGTGTTTCTTGTGCTGCTATGAACAATTATAAATACTTTTCGAGTGAGGAATATATGACGCTGCGATTAAGTAGTAATCCACTCTCTTTGTTCTGCATATGCAGTCGAATTTTAATATCCATTTACACCATTACATGTACATGTGTCCCAGTAGAGGTTAGGGATGATGTTAATGATTTCTATTTCTTAGTATAGAATTGTACAGAGTTGGGCATGGTGTTTTTCCACAGGAACTGAGTTATGCTAATGGAGCAGTTTAAAAGGGACAGAAGTGCACTTACTCAGTGCGCTATTACTTCAAAATAGTGCACAATACAGTTACAGGACTTCTAGGTTCAACTGTATATAGAGATATCAACAACTAACACATGATCTCACACAAGAGAGATCACATGTTAGTTTAAACAATATTTTATTCAAAAAAGATTGTTATTTGTGTACAGAGTTTAAATGTGTGGCAATTTAGACAATACAGGTTATAGATAAAATACACAAGTACACAAAATAGCGACAGACATAAGTTGCTAGCATAATGAGTAGTGTTGGGAGGTTAGTAAATTTTTGCTCGGTGTCAGTATCTACTCGGTTTTTTACAAAAAGAGTTGACTCCGGTTTCGGTTATTTGTTCTGAAAAACATAATTTACTGAGGTATCTATCAGTTTGTAGCACTAATTTGCCGTCAGTGCCATGGATCATGTATGTTATCCCCATTACTAGTCTTGTTGAAATAAATATCAAAAATACTAGCCCAAATCTTTTAGTTTTCTCCACTTTTCATGGTCTCCACCTCAAAAGTCCCTTCCCAGATACACTCATCTCTTTTAACAGCCTGAGCCGGTGAGCGTTTTAGGCTCACTTGAGCCTCTGGTTTGTTTTGGTGTTTTGCGTGGTGGATTGTGCAATTCCCTGCATTGTGGAATGTTTGTTGAGGCAAATTTGATGCATTGTTCATTACAGCATTACAAGTTTTTGATGGAAATGACTTGACATTGTCCGTACCACTGAAACAGTCCGTCAGGCGCACATGCGTTCTTTGCTTGCGATGTCACGTGACATTTATCGCTATAGCAATAGCGTTACAAGATCTTCTTTTATTGCAGCATTTTTAGCGCTATTAATATTTCTGTCTGCGATTGCGTTTTTGGGAGTAAATGGTAGATAAAATACATGAAATGCAATTACCACTTTGTACGTCAATCAAATGATTCGCCACGGAATGCATGAAACACAATGAGTAGGATTACTGACTTCTGAAGTTTGTTGAATTATGTTATTTACTTACCTCAGGGCTTGCCTTGAGTAAAATGGTCAGGGCCTAAAAAAAAGTCCCCCAGATGTTGAGGTTGGGGCCTGCTGGGGGCCTGAAAAAAAGTCCCCCAGATATTGAGGTCGGGCCTTTTGGGGTAATTTTATGTTGTTACATTCTTTCCAATGGCGACCTTACTTGATTGCTTTTGCTTAGAAAAAAAAAAACTCCCGGGGGCGAAACAACTTGGACCCATCATATGGGTGCTGGACGTTTCATACATAGACATTTGGGATTTTTTGTTGATAAAATTTTAGGACGTTTCATACATATTGTGACATGTGGGGTGTGTATTTTCGATGCAAGGGTTGTCTCAAAGAAAAAATTTAAAAACATTTCAGATTACCGTTTAAATAATTTCAATCCATGAAAATTCCCCACAGCTTTGGATATTTCAGAAGTGGAATGCGCCCCACCTCTCCATGTAGACACAGGTACACATTTTATTTTGTTTCGTACATTTATTTTGACGGCAGTTTCTGTGTCTAGTGTTGCATTTATTCAGATGTTAGGATCGGATGTACCCGCGCATAGTATTGTGGGATTGAAGGGAATTCCCCCATTAGTTGACAAGCGTGCTTTCGAAGTCTCGTAAATGTGTTTGTTTTTTTTTTTGTTTAATCTTGGGATTTTCTCAGTTTTCATGCGGATTTAGGTTGATGTTAATTCGAATCAGACAAAAACAGTTTGTATTATTATTTTATCTGTTATTTGCTGCTTCTTCTATTGTAATCACACTTGCGTGAATGAGACGTGAATGGAAAAATTAATCTCGCAAAATTTCGTTGCCCAAACCTACCAACACGGAGATTTTGGGAGCCAAGACTGAAAAAAATGTCAGGGCCCCATAAGTTAATAACAAAAAGAAGGTTGTTAACTTGGTACCATCCTGATGGTTTCTGACCATTTCAGTCCATTTAATATAAGGAACTCATTTGCTCAATTTTCTGTTGATGACTGCAACGTGCACGCTCTGTTGTCCATCATGTATGTGATTGACCAATATGGGCTCAAATATAAAAATGCAGTAGAACTATTTGGAAGGTACTCAAGAGTTCAGCGGTGCGCTGAAATCGCTTGCTAGATAAAATGAAATCGTGCAGTGCATCAAATAAAACTCAGTTCTTGCCGCTGCTTAAAAATTCTGAGCCATAAAGTAAAGCTGGTAGGTCAATTGCAAAAGGTAGCAGATTTATCGTTGAATTTCTGGCCACTTCAAACCGCGGACAATGAAGGAGGTAATGATCTGGGGTTTCATGCTAGAGCACATGTAAGTTGATACTATTTATTTTGGCAGAAATTTCTTTAAGATGGAAACAGCATGCAATGTGGCTGAGTAGGTAGAGGTGTAGGCTGCAAGCCGAGAGGCCCTCGGTTCGAATCCCACCTGCGGCAATCGCGTTGTGTCCTTGGGCAAGACACTTCACCCCCATTGCCCATGTGTGGGCACGGTGACGATATGTACTAAGACGTACTGCACGTCGATGGTGCACTTGTCTTCAACCAATGCTAACCCTGCTTGTGTGGAGTTAGTCTGTTGGGGAGCTGACAGTTGTTGCTCGGTGGTTCTCCGGGTACTCCGGCTTCCTCCACTCGTAAAACTGTTGTGGTCTTGATTAGCCATTGTGCAGAAATATGTGACCTTAAAAACACCAATAAATAAATAAATATAACAGCATGCAATTCTATTCATATGTGAATACAATAGATAGTTCTGAAAGATAGTCAAATCTTTATGGTAAAACATGCAAGATTAGTAATTGAACCCTTTACCCAACGTAACAGACAAAACCGGCCAGCGCAATTCACAAAAATCGCCAATTAATTTTCATTATTTTTTTCATTTTTTGTCTCAAAAACATAGCTTATGACCCCTCTTTGGAACGAGCTTGTCGAGCTCGTTCCAAAGAGGGGTCATAAACTATGTTTTGAGGTAAAAAATGAAAAAAATTAGTTATTCATGCTTTTCATGTTAGGTAAAGGATTAAGAAAGTTATGTTGTATTTAGGGCTGTCGCGACTATCATTTTTTGTAATCGACTAATCGTGACCAGTAATCGACGGTTAGTCGATTAATAGTCGCTTCCCATGATTTTTTAGCAAATCATTCTTCTGTTCGTAAAACTCTGAAAATGACAATGGCACCAGTGTGTTCAGACGAAGTGGAGTTGTGGGAACAACAAATCGGTCCCGACTGAAGCTACATGTAGTCCAATCTTGGACCCACAGTCCGTAATATAATTTTGGGGTTGGTACGTCCTGTAGGACGTACCAACCCCAAAAATAATATTACTGACTGCGGGTGAAAGTTTGAACTAGATTGAAGCCGATGAATTAAAATGAATTTACCAAAGAACGTTCCTGCATATGTTTCCTTTCTGCAATAAGTTTCTCGAAATTTTGAACATTGAGATCTATGCATTCCCTCGTCAGTTGTTAAAATTGGATCTTAGTCTGAAGTTCCGAACTTTGAGAAGTGATCTGACGTTCTGACTTTCGTCATAATTTTGTCACTTCCGCGCTTTGGGTTTTCCAATGGGTGCATTCGTGTGTACAAGACTGGAGAAATTCAGAAGAATCTATTCTTCTCGAGTAACTGTGAGTGTTCTTTCTTACACAGTCAGTGACAGTCGTACAGTCTTCCGGATATGAATGTTAACTATGGTTAGATATTTAAAGTTATTCACCTTCATTGATCATTCACCTCACAAAACAATGCAATTTAGCCCTGACGTGTAGTAGACGTGTACCACCTTGAAAATGAACGACGATCGACTAAAAATAAAAAAAACGTCGACTACTTCAATAGTCGACGGTTAGTCGACTAATCGAATAATCGCAACAGCCCCAGTTGTATTACTTTGTTATAACCTGTAGTTCGTACATGTATTTTACCTTTTATGTAACCCACATGTAACCTGAACGGTCATTTGCATGTTATTTCCGGGCCTGATTTGAAAGTGTTTATATTTGTCGAAACTCAACTGTGTGCAATTACATTTTGATAGTAAAATATTTAATGTGAATTTTTATTGCAGGAACCCCCAAAGAAGAAGGGGAGAAAAGTTGAAGAGAAAAAAGATAATGTGGAAGAAGTATGTGAAAATCGAAATACAATGGTGTTCACTAAATTGGACATGTCTTCCATGATTGTTTAACCCTGTTAATTGCATATATCTTCCAAACATCAAACCATTTACTATACCTTTGGCAGGTGTGGCTTTTTAAAAAAATTCAGGGTGGTAAAAAATCGCTCTTCTTTGGGCTTCTTGGACAAGTATATTCCTCTCCTGAACTGAAGGGATTTCATTGTAAATTGGTAGGATGACTCTAAATAATGTCTAGATGAGAACGTCCCCTTTTGGTAGCCATCATTCAGCCGTGATGGCTGCCCAAGCCCAAAACCCGAAAACCTTTAACACAGTCTACAGGTCATATTTATGTAGGGATTTCATTGTAACTTGGTAGGATGACTCCAAATAATGTCTAGATGAGAACGTCCCCTTTTGGTCACGATCATTCAGCTGTGATGGCCGCCCGAGTCCAAAACTCGAAAACCTTTAGCATAGTCTATAGGTCGCATTTATGGAAGGATTTTATTGTAACTTGTTAGGTTGACTCCATATAATGCCTAGATGACAACATCACCCTTTGGTCGTGATTGGTCAACTGTGACGGCTACAGGGTCCCGAAGCCCGAAAATCTTTAGCACAGTCTGCAGGTCATATTTATGAATGGATTTCATTGTAACTTCGTAGGATCATTTCAGATAATGCCCAGATGAGAACGTCCCCTTTTGGTCGCGATCATTCAACTATGATGGCTGCCCGATCCCAAATCCCGAAAGTACAGACTACAGGTCGTATTTGTAAAGGGATTTCATTGTAACTTGGTAGAAATGACTCAGTATAATGTCAAGATGATGACGTCCCATTTTAGTTGCAATCGGTCAACCATGATGGGTACTCAGGCCTGAAGCCCAAAAACCTTTAGCACAGTCTACAGGCCATATTTATGAAGGGATTTCATTGTAACTTGATAGGATGACTCGTTTTGGAATAATTTCACTGTAACTTGGTAACTTTTGTTGACATACATTAACTGTGAGGGCCACATACATTAACTGTGAAGGTCACATTAACCAGGGTTTCCTCTAGGGGAAAATTTGTTGGTCTGGTAGTTTAAAGAAAGTGAAACTCAGATGCCAAAGGCGTCTGCTGCACATGCCGATTGCACGTGCGTACAGAGGGGGGTTTGGAGGGGTTCTCCCCCCAGGAAAATTTTGATTTTTAGGTGCTCTCTGGGGGCATTCTGGTCGCTAAAATGCTGAATAATTGAAGTGGAAAATATGTATTTTTTCCTCCTACAATTCTCTTAAATTCCCACGGGACACACAATACTACATCTGGTCGGAGGTTTCATAAAAATACAAACCCAAAACAACACAAAATCCACGAATCCTGACAGTGGCTGTGACGCTTGACCTCAAAAAGAAAAGAACCATGATTCGGACGTGTGACGTCATGCACATGCAATTACATCATTTAGCGCTTGAAATAAAAGCCAGTTATTTTGGACCAAACACGACAATTTGAGTCCGAAATTTTATAGGCGACGTTTAGGATTTGAACTTTGTTTCCCCCTCTCTCGTCTGGGGGTTATAAAGTATCAGGTTGTTGCCAGTAATAGTAGGCATAGTATAAAACATAAGTATGCCTATATTACGTGGAAACAAAGGATCCTGAGTGTCATTACGATACAGCATTGTACTCAACATTTTAACCACCAGCTTTTCTGAGTATAATCGGCAGGGGGAATGGGTCCGGTCGACGGACCCGCAGCCGGTCTAGCGGAAACCCTGTATTAACCCACCTCAGTTCTTTAGTACAGTCTACATCTCATATTATTTTTATTAAAAACATAGCAAACAGGGAACAGAAATTAACATATTCCCAATTAGGCCTACTAAAATAAAAAATCTGTTTCTCAGGCCCTCCCGCATGGTCCTTTTGGCTGCCGCATGCTCTCTTTTTATAACCAATTTAAACTTGAAAAAAATTAAAATTAAATGGTTTATGTCTGATATTTTACCCAAGTTAAAAAAATTGATGAATTTGTCCCTTGAGTGCAAGAAGGCTTTGCAATGCTGTAGCATTGCAAAGCCTTCTTGCTCTCAAGGGATAAAATACACCACCACCCATGTTATTCTGAAGATTATGAGGCCTAAAATTTGAGCCAAGAACATGAACTTTTGATGGCAAAGAAGTAATTACTGAAATAAAAAATAAAATAAAAAACCGCTCGCCCGCATGCAATTTCACAAATAATGGCCTGAGAAACAGAAGATCTACTTTGTGTGGCCTTATCACAATTCTTGTCTTATTTCATAATCCTTTCATAAACATTGAACATTATCCTTTTCATCAAACAGAACACACAGACATGTTAAGCTACAAGTTAAGCTACAGTGCCATTGACACTTTCATTTACTCCCTCATTATAAGGTAACATTTAGACTTGGCAGTTGTGTCCAGCCAAGTCTTGACTGCCTGCATATGCATCCAAGACTTCACTCGAAGCCACTGTCAATGTACTGTAGTTTCCACCAGACTGTAACTTCCATCAACAAGACCATCACAAGCCTGTATGTTGGAGCATGCGTTCTACAAATACATTAACCCTTTACCCAGTGTAACGGCCAAAACCGGCCAATGCTACTCGCAAAAATCACCATTTAATTTTTTTTTATTTTTTCATTTTTTGTCTCAAAAACAGCTTATGACCCCCTCATTGGAAGGAGCTCGTTGAGCTCGTACCAATGAGGGGTCATAAACTGTGTTTTGGAGACAAAAAATGAAAATATTCAGTTATTCATGAATTTTGTTTGCAAGTGTTGTCTGCCTTTCGTGTTAGGTAAAGGGTTAAGAATATCACAAAAATTGTAACTTGGCACTTTATAAACTGTAGTAAATCTATAGATATGAGGTTCGTTTTTTATTAGAGATTATGAACTGGACAAGGGTATAACAGTACTCTCAGATTCTAAATTGAGAACTGAAAATCTTTTCTTGCGGAAGTTCACGAGAATCAAAACTGATTCTCACCAAGTGGGGCGGGTTTTAAAACCTGTAAAAACAAGAAAAGTTTGGTCCTATTTTTCTTGGTTGATACTTTCAATCATTTGCTATGACTTCTTAAGGAACTTGGTCTCTGAGATTCCTGAGAAATATCAGTGGTGGCAAAATGAAACAGAAATTATTTGTGGTTTTTCCAGGTTTATTCTGATCCTTGAAAGAAAACCTTGAAAATCCCCAAGTGACAAATATGCTTTCAGGGCATTGGAAATACTGGACATATCTGCATTTACCTTGAAAGTCCTTGATATTTATTTCCTTGTATTCTGCTGGCAGATATTCCAGCCCAGGGCATAATTTCTCCTTCCAGTGAAATATGTATCATTTCAGCACATTTAATCAATTTTCCCCCACGTCAATTGCATGGATTTATTCACCAATGATTTCTTGGGTTTAATTTAAATGAATTTTTCATCAAATCTAGTCATGGCTAGATTTGATAAAAAATATCGGGAAAATACTCCGATTTAAGGGTTGAGAATGCTTCAAAGTTTTAATTTCTATTGCACAGACCCCTGTTATTCTAAAACTCATTTCAACTGGTACTGCACATACCCAAAGCTACAGTATGTGATCACAAAAGCGATCTTTTTCGCTACCAGATCACGATTCGATCGCGATGCACTTTCACCAGTGTTTCGATATTCCATGAATGAAATATTGCGAAATCAAGATCGCATCAACAAAAATTAATTAAAGATCGCATCTCATATTCAATGTTCTTGTCATACTTTTTCGACAGCTGAGGCTCTTTAGTACTTCTGGGTGATAAGAGGACAGAGAATTTTGAAATTCTTTCTCCACTTTTGTTATCACAGTACTGGGGGCGCGGTGGCTCAGTAGGTAGAGGTGCAGGCTGCAAGCCGAGAGGTCCTCGGTTCGAATCCCACCTGTGGCAACCGTGTTGTGTCCTTGGGCAAGACACTTCACCCCCATTGCCCACGTGGGGGCATGGTGACGCTGTGCACTAAGGCGTACTGCACGTCGATGGTGCACCTGTCTTCAACCAATGCTAACCCTGCTTGTGTGGAGTTAGTATGTTGGGGAGCTGACAGTTGCTCGCCGTTGCTCAGTGGCTCTCTCCGGGTACTCCGGCTTCCTCCACCCGTAAAACTGTAGTGGTCATGATTAGCCATTGTACAGAAATATGTGACCTTAAACACCAATAAATAAATAAATAAATAAATAAATAAATATCACAGTACTGTGGAGCCCACTTAATTCGATATCTCTTAACTGAATAACCCTGTTAATTGAATATAATTTCCCAACACAAAACCATTTACCATACCTCCAGTACAAATTTTACCTGTTAATTGAATATAGGTTATAGAGTAAACTCCTGTTAATTGAATAAAAAATCTTGTCAATTGTCGAGAAATTACCCTGACTCTTCCCAGTTTTGTTTATGCCCCCAGGCTCTTTTGGGGGGGAGAAGGGGGGGGGGCATTATGTTGTCATCATGTCCGTTGTCATCATCCGTCCGTTAACTTTTCACATTCCGTCAATTAACTGAAGTTCTGCCTACCAGTACTTTACCCAACTTAATATGTGGGTTAGGTATAAGTGGAAGAAGCCCATTTATTTTGACCATGATGTGCCAAAGGTCAAGGTCACGGTGACCTCCAGTGTTAAATACACTTGAAATTGGTTTCCGCTCTATAACTAAAGTTCTACCAACTGGATCTTTACCAAACTTCATGTCCGTTGTCGCCATCCGTCCGTTAACTTTTCACATTCCGTCAATTAACTGAAGTTCTACCAACCAGATCTTTACCAAACTTCATATGTGGGTTAGGTATGATGAGTGGAAGAAGCCTATTTATTTTGACCATGATATGCCAAAGTTCAAAGTCACAGTGATCTCCAATGTTAAATACACTTGAAATTGGTTTCCGCTCTATATAACTAAAGTTCTGCAAGACTGAACTTGGGTTTTTAGCTCAACTTTGGCAAAGCCAAATTTGGGCTTATGCCATGGCCAGTCGTCCGTCTGTCCATCAACAATTCAATACGGCTCGGGCTAGAGGCCGTATTTATGAACCGATCTTTACGAAACTTCTTGGGTACCTTTGTTATGACCGTGGGACAAGAACAAGTTTTTGGGTCCGATCCGAAATTCAAGTTGGCCGCTGGCGGCCATTTTGTACAGACTTAGGTGAAATCAGATTTTTGCGCAGAACTTCCATATGAAAGCGCTGATTTGAATAATTTTTTGTATGAATGTTTAGTACCATGGGATACATCACATATAATACAGGTTTTTTTCTCTTAACGTAAATATGCAAATTAGACTAACTTTGAGGTATTTAGTGTTACTTTCAGCACTGTAAGTGCAAATGCCAATACGGCTCGGGATACAGGCCGTATTTATAAACCGATCTTTACGAAACTTCTTGGGTACCTTTGATATCACTGTGGGACGAGAACGAGTGTTTTTGGGTGCGGTCCAAAATTCAAGATGGCCGATGGCAGCCATTTTGTACAAAATTAAGTGCAATCAGATTTTTGCACAGAACTTCCATATGAAAGCGCTGATTTGAAAAATTTTTTGTGTGAATGTTTAGTACCATGGGATACATCACATATAATATAGGTTTTTTTCTCGTGCAGAAATTATGCAAATTAGATGAACTTTGATTTTTTCAGTGCTACTTACACACAGTAAGTGCACATGTCAATACGGCTCAGGCTAGAGGCTGTATTTATCAACCGATCTTCACGAAACATCTTGGGTACCTCTGTTATCACCTTGGGACGAGAACGAATGTTTCTGAGTGCAGTCCAAAATTCAAGATGGCTGCCAATGGCCATTTTGTACCGAAATTAGGTCTAATCTGTTTTTTGGACACAACTTCTATACGGCTCAGGCTAGAGGCCTTATTTATGAACCGATCTTTACGAAACTTCTTGGGTACCTTTGTTATCACCGTGGGATGAGAACGGGTGTTTTGGGGTGTGGTCCGAAATTCAAGATGGCCACCAGCAGCCATGTGCATGTGTCAATACAGCTTGGGCAAGGGGCTGTATTTATGAACTGATCTTCACGAAACTTCTTGGGTACCTTTGTTTTCACCTTGGGACAGAAATGAGTGTGTTTTGGGGTGCCTTTGTTATCACTGTGCTATGAGAACAAATATTTTGGGGTTCAGTCGGACCCACTCTTAGACTCAAAGATTTCTTTTCTAGTTTAGCATCTGACTGTCACCCACCTTTACAATACTTTACCTGTACATTTGTTACAGGCTACGGTCAGTATTTATGTACAGACTGTTACAATACTTTATATGTACCTTTGTTATCAGGTCATTACCTAGATGTTTGCCATTGCTGTGTCACATACTATACATGTACATGTCTTGACAAGTTGAGCTACAGTGTCATTGACACTTTCATTTTGTTGTAATTCTATCCATGATATTGCAGGAGGGGGCATATGCCACTCTTCACGCTGCTCTTGTCTTTGTTTATAAACCTATTTGGCCTCAGTACATCCAATACAGGCATGTAATCTATTATATCTTGTTTGACAGAGCTCATGGAGCTCTGTCAAACAAGATATAATAGAATAAATGCCAAGTTTATCTCTAGACTACAGGAAAGTGACACAATCCTTGTTAATTGAATACTCCTGTTAATTGAATATTTTTCATTGTGGCTATTCAATTAACAGGGTTCCACTGTACTGTAGTTTTATACCATTACAACTAGGGCTGTCGCGATTAGTCGACTAACCGTCGACTATTGAAGTAGTCGACGTTTTTTTATTATTTTTAGTCGATCGTCGTTCATTTTCAAGGTGGTACACGTCTACTGCACGTCGGGGCTAAATTACATTGTTTTGTGAGGTGAATGATCAATGAAGGTGAATAACTTTAAATATCTAACCATAGTTAACATTCATATCCGGAAGACTGTACGACTGTCACTGACTGTGTAAGAAAGAACACTCACAGTTACTCGAGAAGAATAGATTCTTCTGAATTTCTCCAGTCTTGTACACACGAATGCACCCATTGGAAAACCCAAAGCGCGGAAGTGACAAAATTATGACGAAAGTCAGAACGTCAGATCACTTCTCAAAGTTCGGAACTTCAGACTAAGATCCAATTTTAACAACTGACGAGGGAATGCATAGATCTCAATGTTCAAAATTTCGAGAAACTTATTGCAGAAAGGAAACATATGCAGGAACGTTCTTTGGTAAATTCATTTTAATTCATCGGCTTCAATCTAGTTCAAACTTGGACCCGCAGTCAGTAATATTATTTTTGGGGTTGGTACGTCCTACAGGTCCTACAGGACGTACCAACCCCAAAAATTATATTACGGACTGTGGGTCAAAGATTGGACTGCATGTAGCTTCAGTCGGGACCGATTTGTTGTTCCCACAACCCCACTTCGTCTGAACACACTGGTGCCATTGTCATTTTCAGAGTTTTACGAACAGAAGAATGATTTGCTAAAAAATCATGGGAAGCGACTATTAAGCGACTAACCGTCGATTACTGGTCACGATTAGTCGATTACAAAAAATGATAGTCTCGACAGCCCTAATTACAACTGCACTATGATAGTAATCTAGAATATTACATACTGTAGCAACTGCTTTTTTGCCAAAAAGCTTTCAATGGTTAAAAGTTACTGCATTCAAATGAAGATTACTTTCAGTTTGAATTATAATTTGACGTAGAATGTGGTGCTATTTTTATGTGAAACCATGAGATTACTGAAGTGTCTTTGGTGTTCTATCAGACAGAAAAGAAAGAGAAACTGAAGAAGAAAGATTCAGGAGATGGTGACAAGAAAACTGAATTGAAGAAAAAGAATAGCAGAGAAAAAATTCCTGACTTGTCGTCACATGATTTCAATTCGGAAGCTAAATCAAAGGATGGCAAAAAATGGTCTATAAAAATATCATCCTGGAATATTAATGGTATAAGAGCATGGCTTGAGGTAAGGAGTTTTAACAGTCTCACAAAGATACTATCCAAAGTGTTTTCCCCTGCAGGCCTGGAAATAACCTGCAAACGATCGTTTAGGTTATGTGTGGGTTTTGTCAGTTGTAAAATATGCGAATGAACTTATAATTACCACAAAGTAATACAACATAACTTTATTATATGCTAACCGGCAGATTATCGAAGAAATTGCAGAAAGATAGAAATCGTATCCCCCCACTGTGAAGATATAGACATTTTCACTTTCACTTTATCAATCAAAATGGTGGCTTTCAAAGAATCACTTCAAGGTGAATACAAGTCAAATTGTCACTGGGGATGATCAATTTGTTCTAAAAACGTATAAGAAAAAGAGCATCTGGTGTTTTTGAGTGGATACCGATCATTTCCAGCAATAATTCAACACGTATTCACCTTGAATTGATGCATGAAACCCACTAGTCCAAACATGGCCTGAAAGTCTGTAAGATAAGTTTTTGGTTTGGTACGTCCTGTCAAAGGACGTACCAAACCCAAAACTTATATTACAGACTTTCAGGCCATGTTTCGACTAGAAATCTCAGATTGCAAGACGCTATCTGCTCCGAGTATCGATCAAATGGCTTCTGCATATCAATGATTCAATGCGCTGTTTTCTTTCATGCATCATTTCAAGGTTGAAACGAGTGGAATTATCGGATTCTTATAAAAAGTGTATAATAAAAAGAAAATCTAATGTTTTTGAGTGGATAACGAAAATTATCTCACTTGTGACCGAGATAAAAGGCTATTTTTGCTTGTGCAAGTGCTCGCGAAAATAAACATTTGTCTTGGTCACTTGTGAGATAATTTTCAGTATCCACTCAAAAACACTAGATATCCTCTCTTTATCAAATTACTAATCTCGCATCGAATATTATTTGCTCATTTTTAGCTCAACTTTGGCGAAGCCAAATTTGAGCTTATGCCATGGCCCGTCGTCCGTCTGTCCGTCAACAATTGGATACGGCTCGGGCTAGAGGCCGTATTTATGAACCGATCTTTACGAAACTTCTTGGGTACCTTTGTTATGACCGTGGGACAAGAACGAGTGTTTTTGGGTGCGGTCCGAAATTCAAGATGGCTGCCAGCCACCATTTTGTACTGACGATGCAGAAATCTGTTTTTTTGTACAGAACTTCCATATGAAAGCTCTGATTTGAATAATTTTTTGTATGAATGTTTAGTACCATTGGATACATCACATATAGTACGGGTTTTTTTCTCGTGCATAAATTATGCAAATTAGACTAACTTTGATGTAAAAAGGTGTTACTTTCAGCACTGTAAATGCAAATGCCAATACGGCTCGGGCTAGAGGCCGTATTTATGAACCGATCTTTACGAAACTCCTTGGGTACCTTTGTTATCACCGTGGGACGAGAACGAGTGTTTTGGGGTCCGGTCCGAAATTCAAGATGGCCGATGGCAGCCATTTTGTACAAAATTTGGTGCAATCAGATTTTTGCACAGAACTTCCATATGAAAGCGCTGATTTGAATAATTTTTTGTGTGAATGTTTAGTACCATGGGATACATCACATATAATACGGTTTTTTTTCTCGTGCAGAAATTATGCAAATTAGATGAACTTTGATTTTTTCAGTGCTACTTACACACAGTAAGTACGCATGTCAATACGACTCCGGCTAGAGTCTGTATTTATGAACCGATCTTCACGAAACGTCTTGGGTACCTTTGTTATCACCTTGGGACGAGAACGAGTGTTTCTGGATGCGGTCAATAATTCAAGATGGCTGCCAGTGGCCATTTTGTACCGAAATTAGGTCTTATCAGTTTTTTGTACACAACTTCTATACGGCTCAGGCTAGAGGCTGTATTTATGAACCGATCTTTACGAAACTTCTTGGGTACCTTTGTTATCACCGTGGGATGAGAACGCGTGTTTTTGGGTGTGGTCTGAAATTCAAGATGGCCACCAGCAGCCATTTTGTACCAAAATTAGTGCAATCAGTTTTTTGTACAGAACTTCTGTATGGAAGTTCTGATTTGAATAAATTTTTGTATGAATGTTTAGTAACATGGAATACATCACATATAGTACGGGTTTTTTTCTCATGCAGAAATTATGCAAATTAGATGAACTTTGATTTATTCAGTGCCACTTATACACTGTAAGTGCACATGTCAATACATCTCGGGCTAGAGGCTGTATTTATGAACCGATCTTCACAAAACTTCTTTGTTATCACCTTGGGACGAGGAGTGTTTCTGGGTGTTTCTGGGTGTGGTCCAAAATTCAAGATGGCTGCCAGTGGCTATTTTGTACCGAAATTAGGTCCAATCAGTTTTTTGTCACAACTTCTACACAGCTCATATTTGTGAACTGATCTTCACGAAACTTCTTGGGTACCTTTGTTTTCACCTTGGAACAGGAATGAGTGTGTTTTGGGGTCCCTTTGTTATCACTGTGCTATGAGAACAAATATTTTGGGGTCCAGTCAGACCCACTCTGGGACTCCCAAGATTTCTTTTCTAGTTTAGCATCTGACTGTCGCCCACCTTTACAATACTTTACCTATACATTTGTAACAGGCAACGGTCAGTATTTATGTGCAGACTGTTACAATACTTTATATGTACCTTTGTTATCAGGTCATTACCTAGATGTTTGTCATTGCTGTGTCACATACTATACATGTACATGTCTTTGTCTTGACAAGTTGAGCTACAGTGTCATTGACACTTTCATTTAAAAAATGAACTTGACATGTTTAGGGGTCGTCCATCTGTCCACTTTTTAGCTCATCTTGACAAAGTCAAGCTGAGCTAATCTCATCGCTTCCCGTCCGTTGTTTGGCGTCCGTCGTCCGTCAACACCATGTTTTGGTCTTCTCCTCCAAAGCCACTGGGCCAATTCAAGTGGAAGTTTGTGTGAGTGATGGTCCCAAAGGGGCATTTCATTTTTGTTCAACTCAGCATGCCCAGCCCCATAGGGAGGGAGTGGGGGAAAATGCTCCAAAATATTTTAAAAATCTTCTCAAGAACCAGTGCGTACAATGACTTGATATTTGCTATGGAGCTTCCATATGAGGTGTAGAATCAAGTTTGTTCAAACGAAGTTCGTGAAGTAATATTTAGCTTTGTAATTGGAGGGGTAAGATTTTTAGCCCCACCCCAAATTTCTATTTTCTGAACTGATGGTCCGGTATGAACCAAATTTGGTTTGTGGTAGTATTGGGTCATAAGTACTTGACCCATGCAAAAAAAAAAAATTCCTGCATCCCCATGGGAACCCTGGGAGCTAAAAATAGAAATATTTTCAAACGCCCATATTTCCCAAACCCCACGGAACAGAGAGCTTTTATTTGGTATGAAGTATCCTTATGACCAGTAGAATTGAATGGTAAAAAAAAATTGCCATCGGTTATGTTAGGGTGTTCTGTAATGGGCATCGAAAAAATGCTGAGTCAGCATATTTGCAAAAATTTTAAAAAATCTTTTCTCCAGAACCAATCATCAGAATCTTTTGATATTTGGTATACAGCATTCATAGGGGGGTCAGATAAAAGTTTGTTGAAATAAAGCTCAAAGTACGAAGTTTTAAGATAGGGTAATATGGGGAATATTCTTTAAAAATCTTCTTCAGAACCACCAGTCAGAATCTTTTAATATTTGGTGTACATCATTGTTATGAGGGTCAGATTCTAGATTGTTCAAACCAAGTCCCTAGGTTAATATTTGGGCTTCCTATGGAAGCCCAAATTTTATTTTTGTTCAATATGGAGGGTAATTTAAAAAAATCTTCTTCTTCAGATCCATCAGTCAGAATGCTTTGATATTTGGTATGCAACATCTCTATGGGGGTCAGATTCAAGTTTGTTCAAATCAGATCCCTAGGTATATATTTGGGCTCACTATGGTAGCCCAAATTTTTACTTAGTGCAATATGGGGAAATTTCTTTAAAAATCTTCTTCTTCAGATCCACCAGTCGGAATGCTTTTATATTTGGTTTACAACATCTCTAGGGGGGAGGGGAGGGGGGGGGGGGGGGGTCAGATTCCAGGTTGTTCAATTCGAGTGTCTAGGTTAATATTTGGGCTCCATATGGGAACATGAAATTTAACTTAGTACAATATGAGGGAATTTCTTCAAAAATCTTCTTCTTCAGATTCACTTGTCAGAGTGCTTTCACATTTGGTATACAACATCTCTAGGGGGGGTCAGATTCAAGTTTGTTCAAATCGGATCCATAGGTTAATATTTGGGCTCGCTATGGTAGCCCAAATTTGAACTTAGTGCTATTCGAAGAAATTTTTTTACAATTTCTCTTCTTCAGATCCAACAGTCAGAATGCTTTCATATTCGGTACACAACATCTCTAGGGAAGTCAGATTTAACTGTGTTCAAATCAAGAGCCTGGGTTAATATTTGGGCTCTCTATGGGAGCCGGAATTGGCCATTTTGCTGAAGAATTTAAAATTTTGTATTCAGTACCCTCTAGAGGTACTAAGATTAATCCACATAGGTTGTATCAAGGGGCTTCATAGGAGAGCTCTACATTTTACTTATGATCAACTGAAGAAAAGGCATGATGCCCAGATTATTTTTGTCACTCCTGAGGGACTCAAGGATTGACAGTGTAGCCTATGGAGATGGCTTGCTTAATGTAGACTCATTCTTGGACTCTGTTTAAATTGTGTTCTGTACAAGATGAGCGCTTCAGGCCCCGTGGGGCCTCTTGTTATATATACCTGTTTGAAAAAAGGGATTTATTATAGCGTAACATTGTCCATTCATCTGACCGTTCATCCATCCGACCATTCATCCATCCATTCATTTTTGTTTTGCAGACGGATCACTTTTGCTATATATGTGATATCCAGTTCATTTTTGGTACAGTAAAACCTGTTTTGAGAGACCACCTGTCTTGAGAGGCCGCTGTGACCCTGTACTGTTTGGTTGTTTTACTCTGTAAAGGAACTGTCATGAGAGACCACTTGTTTTGAGAGACCAAAATTTCCTTTTATTGAATTAGAATGGCATATACATGTAGTTCAAGTTTCCAGATGATAACTTCCTTTATATTCAGTGCACTTAAGGCTCCACAAAGTAGATCTTCTGTTTCTCAGGCCATTATTTGTAAAATTGCATGTGGGCGAGCAGTTTTTTATTTTATTTTTTTTTTCTGTAATTATTTCTTTGTCATCAAAAGTTCATGTTCTTGGTTTATGTTTTAGGCCTCATCATCTACAGAATAGCATGGGTGGTGGTGTATTTCGTCCCTTGAGAGCAACAAGGCTTGGCAATGCTTAAGCATTGCAAAGCCTTCTTGCTCTCAAGGGACAAATTTATCAATTTTTTTAACTTTGGTAAAATATCAGACCTAAGCCATTTAATGTTTATTTTATTTGAGTTTACATTGGTTATAAAAAGAGAGCATGTGGCAACCAAAAGATCCATGTGGGATCCATTCACGACAGAAAGTGTTTTATTCTGTAAAAGGTAAGTCATAATGACAGCAAGAAGGAAGGTGTCTTTCAGTCTGACAACAAACAGTCACAAAGGGGAATGGTCGATTCGCACCACGTTTGATTCGCACCAACCCTCAGAAAGTCTGCAAAGTCAGGTGCTATGTTGAATGGAACACAGTCTCCTGGCATTTATTTTTAGTAACATTTGTATTGTAAATGGCCGTCATTGGGAATTTGTGTACTGTTATTTGAAACCGTTACGAGTTTCCCAGTTAATTTAAATAAATGCATTTGAGATGCAGGATAATTGGATAACTAATAGTAACCGTTGCTTGATATAAAAGTAACAGTCATAGTTGAAAATAAATCGCATATAGTCAGGTATGTGCGGTCGAATTGGTTAATAAAAACACGCAAACATTCGTTTTGTATATCATTTTCAGATTTCAAAAAAATATGATTTATGGATGAACTGCCCGTTCAAATGGGTTGTGATAATTTTGAATATAATGGGGAAAAATTGCGATTCACGATTTTATTAGGCAGGTTGTGAAAGGATTTTTTTTTTTGGTCAAATAAATCTCTGAAAGTTGGCACTTCGACATTTGATTTGTCCCAGAGACGTTTCAACCCGAGACGTTTCACCCACGAGGCGTTTCGTGACTTTCGTCCTGTGTTATAATTTTCATGTTTCACTGAAAAAACAAACATTCAAACCCCACTTCATTTACGACCCAACACCCCTGTGGTGAATAACCAATATATTTGCGAAATTTTGCATGGTCCACCAAATTACCACAAACAACCTCTTGGAGAGAAAATAAAAAGAAAAAAAAAAACCCGCCCGCCCACATGCTTTTTTGGAAAAAATGGCCTGAGAAACAGACAATCAACTTTGTATGGCCTTAAAATTTTTTTAGGCCTAATCTGAATTTGGTATGAAAATATAAAAAATTTGGCAATTTGAACAGATCACCACTGGCGTATTATGCAATGCCCAGTGGTGCTCTTGTTTCTGGTAGAAATGTTTTTATTAGAATGAGATATTATGATAAAACTTCCATGTGGGTGTTATAACCCCCATATTATATTGAGATTGATATATCCTTAGTTGTTAATTATATGAGATAGATATTTTTATTTCTGCATTTTCTGACTTGTCTGTTTCATTTGCACTGAGTGACCTTTGTTTTCATCTTTGTTACACTAATATATTGTTACACTAATATATTGTACATTTTGCTGTTGATTGTTTAAGTAGGTCAGTGACCTTGTTTACTTGAACTTTAACAGAATCCCCCAGAAACTGACAGAACATTGTAGACATTTCATCTTCTTGGACATTCTATCTGGTTACTATATAAAGGTTTGTCAACAGAATTCAAAAACTCATTTTTTAGAAAGCCATTTCAGAAGAACTTATTTTCACAGCAGTTGTTTCCATTGGAGATTATTATTGTTTGAGAAATTAAATTTCAGAATAGTTAAATTCATAGTTTTTGTTGCCGATTCTCAGATTTCTTTCTGTTACCAATATCAATAATATTTCCATACCATAACAGGGAACCCTATAAATGAAACAGTGCTTGTTAACTGTGGTAAACAAGCTCTATTTTACTGGTAAAATAGGATCCACTCACCAATGCTTGGGGTGGAATTCCTCAAAAATAGACAACATGGGTATAAACGATTGTCTAAATTTGACTTTATCTCTGTGTTGTGGTCATGATTAGCCATTGTGTAGAAATATGTGACCTTAAACACCAATAAATAAATAAATAAATAATCATAATAAAACTTATATAGCGTGTATCACCACTACATGGTGTGTCAAATATAAACAAAGTTAATCTTTCAAAAACAGTTTCTTCATTTGTGCTGAACAGCAATTGGGTTGACATAAATAATAAATAAATACAGTTTAGAGCCATGAATCCACAAAATTGCGCTCTCAGGCTTTACAATGCTCTGCTGCTATATGCATCTGAGGTGCCTTTAAGTGATGGAGCAGTCTATTTCAAAGAGTGGGGCTAGCCACGAAAAATGCCAGATTGCCTGCCGTTCGTTACAAGGCCACCTCATTTGGATATCAAGGAGTTTGAAGCTGTTGAACGGAGGAGTCGAGATGGTGCATCAAACTACCCAGATAATCAGTAGGAGCATCTTATACTCAATCCTCTCTTCAACTGGCAACCAGTGCAGATGAGAGAGGATGGGAGTGATGTGACATGATTTCCGTTGTCTGGTGATAATTCTTGCTGCACGGTTGTGAACAAGTTGCAGCTTCTTAATGTTTGACTGTTTACAGCCAAATAGAGAGTTACAATAGTTCAATCTACTCGTTCCAAACGCACGAACCAATTGTTTTGTAGTCCCCTCATCGACCACGGAACGGACCCTGCTGATATTCCGCAGATGGTAGTATGAACTGCGGTACACCTGTGTGACATGATTGTCACAAGCTAGATTCCCATTCATAAAATATCCCAGGTTCCTTCTTCAGATCCACCAGTCAGAATCCTTTCATATTTGGTATACAACATCTATAGGGGGGTCAGATTCATGTTTGTTCAAATCGAGTCCAAATTTTAGCTTTGTGCAATGCGTGGAATATTCTTTAAAAATCATCTTCAGATTCACCAGTCAGAATCCTCTTATATTTGGTATACATCATCTCTAGAGGGGCCAGATTCAAGTTTGTTCAAATCAAATTTCTCTGTTAATATTTGGGTTCCCTATGGGAGCCTGAATTTTAACTTAGTGCAATGTGAGAAAATTTCTTTAAAAATCTTCTTCAGATCCACCAGTCAGAATCCTTTCATATTTGGTATACAACATCTCTTGGAGGGTAAGACTCAAATTTGTTCAAACCAGGTCCTGGGGTTATTAATTTGTACTACCTATGGGAGCCTGAATTTTAACAAGTGCAATATGAGGGAATTTCTTTTATAATCTTCTTCTTCAAATCTGCCAATCAGAATCCTTTAATATTTGGTATACAACATCTCTAGGTGGATCAGATTCAAGTTTGTTCAAACCGGGACCTTGGTTTAATATTTGAGCCCAAAGTTTAACTTAGTGCAATGTGAGGTGATTTCTTTAAAAACCTTCTTCATATCCACCAGTCAGAATTCTTTCCTATTTTGTATATGACATCTCAAGGGGGATCAGATTCAAGTTTGTTAAATTTGAGTCCTTGGCTTAATATTTGGGCTCTATGGGGGGCATATTAGGTCCAGGTTTGTTCAAATCCATTCAAATCCATTCCTTTGTGTTTTTCCATAAAATTTGCCTGTCATGACTTCATTCATTTGTAGTGTTGATGAACCATGTCTAACTGAATGTGACCCCAAATACTTCTTTGAACCACTTTGGCCACTTTGGCCAATGAGCGATTAAGGACCCTTGAGGCCGCTTGTTGGTATACCGATTTATATATAGAATCAGTACCATGTACAAAACTGTCATCTGCAAATTAAATCATAATTGATAATTGTATACCGAATTTGTTTTTACTCCGGCATGTAAATTTCAACTTGTTTATCACGGTTTACAAGAAGTGAATTTACTTCACTGGTGCAGATGACTGTTGGTTTAAATTTGGGTTTCGCTTTTTACCACCCTGTCTAACCTCACAGACTAGGAGACCTTTCTTTATTACTCTTCATTCCAAACTCAAGTAGTTTGTTTCGACAATCACCATTATTACAGAAAGGATAGAACATTGTTTACCTCTAATATGTCAAAAACAAGTAGAGGTGAAAAGCCACAACCACGTGTACTGCATTACACAAAGGGTGCGTAGTCAGTCACATTGAACATTCGACCAATCGCATTCCTGCTATTTAAAACCAGGAAATTTTTCTTGGGGAACTCCAAGAGATTCCCTGTAGGTTTACACTTGGACTTCAAATTGACTGCCTGTTTGCACACGGTGACGTCATGATAGCATCATGCCTTCAAAGTAGTGTGCATGCAAATGTTTGATACAAGACCGATTCAAGTTACATTGTTTTCAAATAAACAAAAACAAATCATTTGTGCTTCCTCTGCCAAGATAAATACGATGATACTTAACCAGTCCATTACCACAATCACTTAAAATGTCAATTTATTTCATGTGCAGATGTGTGCTAATTTTAACACTTCCAGTGATAAACTGAGATGTGCGAGCGCACACTTCACTTCAGAATCTGAGGGCAGCTGATGATAATATTATCAATACACCTCTCGAGTCCGGTTCATTTTGAAGTTGCGGAGTTACTCCCGAAATGTCTGCTGCAATCTTGAATAAAGCATCTGCTGATAAACTGCCATTTTGGGTGTAATTTTGCAATTCAGAGTCAACAGAATATCAAAGCAGTATATTTCTGTCACAACTATTGGAAGAATTTGGTCCTAAAAATGAACTCCAGCACAAATTCAAGGGAGAAAAAAAAGTATTAAAAAAAAATTATCCCGACCAGAACCAAACCATTAATTTTTTTTTGCCTAAGCAACTGGACTTGTACTTGTACAGGTTGTAGTCTAGTTGGAATTCTGGGCATTTGCCTGGTCTCCTAGTGGTTATCAAAACAAAAAAGAAAATCTCACTTCTTTCATGAAAATGAATACTTCAACTGATATCGAGCCTCAACAAGCTCTTATAAATAGTGAAAAGTAGGAAAATTTGAAACTACAGATGGTTTCAGTATTGAATGATTGGTTTAGTTTTCGGTGTTTTGGTATCAGTTCGGTTTTTCGGTATATTACCCATCTCTATTACTTGAGGTTTTTTTCTCATTAATTTATGACCGTGTCATTCATGTTCTTGCAGTGCGAGGGAATATATTTTGAAAATTGAATTTTGGAACATTCTGTTTTGCAGCTTTGTACATAAAGAGCGCAAAGTTTGAAGACTTGTTTTCTCTTACAGAAAGATGGCATATCATACCTTACGCATGAGAAACCAGACATATTGTGTGTCCAAGAAACCAAATGTGCTGAGGACAAAATTCCTGATGATTGTAAAGTAGATGGATATCACTGCTACTGGTCATCTGCCGAGGAAGAAGGTTATGCTGGAACTGGTTTATACTCCAAAATTAAACCAGTCAATGTCACATATGGCATGGGTATGTTTTGATACAGTGTACCAATATTAACCCTTTACCTAACATAACGGCCAAAACTGGCCAGCGCTATTCACAAAAATCACCAATTAATTTTGATTATTTTTTTTCATTTTTAGCTCAACTTTGGCGAAGCCAAATTTGAGGTATTGTCATGGCCCGTCGTCCGTCTGTCCGTACTTCGTGAGACAAGTACGAGTGTGTGTGGGGGGGGGGGGGGGAGGGGGGGGGGGGGGTCAGGTCCAAAATTCAAGACTGCCGCTGGCAGCCATTTTGTACAAAATTAGGTGCAATCAGATTTTTGCACAGAACTTCCATATGAAAGCGCTGATTTGAATAACTTTTTGTATGAATGTTTTACCATGGGATACATCACATATAATACAGGGTTTTTTTCATGCGTAAATTATGCAAATTAGACTAACTTTGATGTATTTAGTGTTACTTTCAGCACTGTAAGCACAAATGCCAATACGGCTCGGGCTAGAGGCCGTATTTATGAACCTATCTTTACGAAACTTCTTGGGTACCTTTGGTATCACCGTGGGATGAGAACGAGTGTTTTAGGGTCCGGTCCAGAATTCAAGATGGCCGATGGCAGCCATTTTGTACAAAATTAGGTGCAATCAAATTTTTGCGCAGAACTTCCATATGAAAGTGCTGATTTGAATAATTTTGTGTGTGAATGTTTAGTACCATGGAATACATCACATATAATACAGGGTTTTTTCTCGTGCAGAAATTATGCAAATTAGATGAACTTTGATTTTTTCAGTGCTGCTTACACATAGTAAGTACACATGTCAATATGCCTTGGGCTAGAGTCTGTATTTATGAACCGATCATCACGAAATGTCTTGGGTACCTTTGGTATCACCTTGGGACGAGAACGAGTGTTTCTGGGTGCGGTCCAAAATTCAAGATGGCTGCCAGTGGCCATTTTGTACCGAAATTAGGTCTAATCAGTTTTTTGTACACAACTTCTGTATGGCTCAGGCTAGAGGCCGAATTTATGAACCGATCTTTATGAAACCTCTTGGGTACCTTTCTTATCACCGTGGGATGAGAACGAGTGTTTTTGGGTGTGGTCCGAAATTCAAGATGGCCACCAGCAGCCTTTTTGTACCAAAATTAGTGCAATCAGTCTTTTGTACAGAACTTCTGTATGAAAGTTCTGATTTGAAAATTTTTGTATGAATGTTTAGTAACATGGAATACATCACATATAGTACAGGTTTTTTTCTTGTGCAGAAATTATGCAAATTAGATGAGCTTTGATTTATTCAGTGCTACGTATACACTGTAAGTGCACATGTCAATACGGCTCGGGCTAGAGGCTGATTTGAAAATTTTTGTATGAATGTTTAGTAACATGGAATACATCACATATAGTACAGGTTTTTTTCTCTTGCAGAAATTATGCAAATTAGATGAACTTTGATTTATTCAGTGCTACTTATACACTGTAAGTGCACATGTCAATACGGCTCGGGCTAGAGGCTGTATTTATCAACCGATCTTCGCGAAACTTCTTGGGTACCTTTGTTATCCCCTAGGGACGAGAACGAGTGTTTCTGGGAGTGGTCCAAAATTCAAGATGGCTGCCAGTGGCCATTTTTTACCGAAATTGGGTCCAATCAGTTTTTTGTCACAACTTCTATACAGCTCGTATTTATGAACTGATCTTCACGAAACTTCTTGGGTACCTTTGTTTTCACCTTGGCACAGGAATGAGTGTGTTTTGGTGTGCCTTTGTTATCACTGTGCTATGAGAACAAATGTTTTGGCGTTCAATCAGACCCACTCTGGGACTCAAAGATTTCTTTTCTAGTTTAGCATCTGACTGTCACCTACCTTTACAATATTTTACCTATACATTTGTTACAGGCTACGGTCAGTATTTATATACAGACTGTTACAATACTTTATATGTACCTTTGTTATCAGGTCATTACCTAGATGTTTGTCATTGCTGTGTCATACTATACATGTACATGTCTTAACAAGTTGAGCTACAGTGTCATTGACACTTTCATTTGTCTCAGAAACATAGGTTATGACCCCTCTTTGGAACAAGCTCATCAAGCTTGTTCCAAAAGGGGTCATAATAACCTTTGTTTTGAGACAAAAAATGAAAAAAATTAGTTATTCAAGAAGTTTTTTTTGCAAGTGTCGTCTGCTTTTCATGTAAAGGGTTAAGTGGATATTGGTTAACAGAAACTTCCTGTTAACCCCTTTACCAAATGCAAACAATATCAAAATTTATTATTTTTAGCTCAACTTGACAAAGTCAAGCTGAGCTATTGCCATCACTTCTCGTCCGTCGGCGTACGTACATACGTACGTTAGTACGTTAGTATGTTAGTACGTTAGTACGTACGTCCACAATTTCCTTTGGCACACCTCACAGATCGCATTTATGATCAGATTACTTTGAAACCTGGTATGCTTGTTTTGGGGTGACCTCTAGATGGGAGCTATCGATTTTCTTCAATTTCCGTCAAAAAATGTTGCCGCGGCCAACGTTCTTAGAACTTAGTTTAGTCAAACCACAATATTTCCCTTTGGCACACCCTACAGGGCGCATTTATGATTTGATTGCTTTGAAACCTGGTATGCTCATTTAGGGTGATCTCTAGATGGGAGCTATCGATTTTCTTCAATTTCCGGCAAAAAATGTTGCCACGGCCAACGTTTGTAGAACTTAGTTTAGTCAGACCTCAATATTTCCCTTTGGCTCACCCTACAGGGCACATTTATGATCAGATTGGTTTGAAACCTGGTGTGCTTGTTTGGGGAGACCTCTAGATGGGAGCTATCGATTTTCGTCAATTTCTGTCAAAAAATGTTGCCGCGGCCAACGTTCTTAGAACTTAGTTTAGTCAGAAGACTCAATATTTCCCTTTGGCACACCCTACAGGGTACATTTATGATCGGATTGCTTTGAAACCTGGCATGCTTGTTTGGGGTGACCTCTAGATGGGAGCTATCGATTTTCTTCAATTTCCGTCAAAAAATGTTGCCGCGGCCAACGTTCTTAGAACTTAGTTTAGTCAAACCACAATATTTCCCTTTGGCACACCCTACAGGGCACATTTATAATTTGATTGCTTTGAAACCTGGTATGCTTATTTAGGGTGACCTCTAGATGGGAGCTATCGATTTTCTTCAATTTCCGGCAACAAATGTAGCCACGGCCAACGTTCATAGAACTTAGTTTAGTTAAACCTCAATATTTCCCTTTGGCACACCCTACAGGGCCCATTTATGATCAGATTGCTTTGAAACCTGGTATGCTTGTTTGGGGAGACCTCTAGATGGGAGCTATCGATTTTCCTCAATTTCTGTCAAAAAATGTTGCCGCGGCCAACGTTCTTAGAACTTAGTTTAGTCAGAAGACTCAATATTTCCCTTTGGCACACCCTACAGGGCCCATTTATGATCAGATTGCTTTGAAACCTGGTATGCTTGTTTGGGGAGACCTCTAGATGGGAGCTATCAATTTTCCTCAATTTCTGTCAAAAAATGTTGCCGCGGCCAACGTTCTTAGAACTTAGTTTAGTCAGAAGACTCAATATTTCCCTTTGGCACACCCTACAGGGCACATTTATGATCAGATTGCTTTGAAACCTGGCACGCTTGTTTGGGGAGACCTCTAGATGGGAGCTATCGATTTTCTTCAATTTCCGTCAAAAAATGTTGCCGCGGCCAACATTTTTAGAACTCAGTTTAGTCAGACCACAATATTTCCCTTTGGCTCACCCTACTGGGCACATTTATGATTAGATTGCTTTGAAACCTGGTCTGCTTATTTAGGGTGACCTCTAGATGGGAGCTATCGATTTTCTTCCATTTCCGTCAAAAAATGTTGCCACGGCCAACGTTCTTAGAATTTAGTCTAGTCAGACCACAATATTTCCCTTTTGTACACCCTACAGGGCACATTTATGATCGGATTGCTTTGAAACCTGGCATGCTTGTTTGGGGAGGCCTCTAGATGGGAGCTATCGATTTTCTTCGGTTTCTGTCAAAAAATGTTGCCACTGGCAAAAAAAATGACATTGGTACCAATGATCTTCAATTTTGCCATTTCATTTATAACTAACCAAGTTCAAGTTTGTCAAGTTGAGCTACAGTGTCATTGACACTTTCATTGATGTTATTGTCTCAAATTTTTAGCTCGCCTACTTCAAAGAAGTCAAGTGGAGAGCTTATGTGGTACTCTTGGGTTGTATGTGTCCAATTTTGTAAGACTTAGTGTTTAATTAATTTTCTCAGTTTTTGTATATTTTTGGAATTTGATGGGCTTTTTTAGCCAAAACTTAGTTATTTTTTGTTTGTAAGAATTAGCGTTTAGGTCAGATCTTATGCACATTGTAGTGCCTTTACTTCTGATTGCCGTATATATTTTTTTTTTTTTTTCTTCAAAGAATATCTTTATAGATATTAACCCTTCACCCAACGTAACGGCGAAAACCGGCCAGCGCTATTCACAAAAATCGCCAATTTTCATTATTTTTTCATTTTTTGTTTTGAAAACATAGGTTATGACCCCTCTTTGGAACGAGCTCGTTGAACGCGTTCCAATTGACGTGTCATAACTCATGTTTTTGAGACAAAAAAATGAAAAAAAATAGTTATTCAAGAATTTTGTTTTGCAATATCACAGCAATATTTTTTTTCTGTCAGTTTCAAGTTCAACAACTGACATCACAGTTTGAGGGGTAATTATTCAAGGAATATTGACACTATAATATACTACCATTACTACTATCCTGTCACTTGAAGCACTTGCACCAGGATGTGACTGTAGATTCAAGCAGACCTGTTGTCCAAGAAAGTCATACGCCTACCACTACCACCTTCAACCCCCTTGGGGGGGTTGAAGGTGGTAGTGGTAGGCATATGACTTTCTTGGACAACAGGTCTGGGTACACACACAGGTCTTGTCAAGTGTGTGTTCGGTTGTTGAGTGAGACATCTAGATGTCTAAGAGATTTCGCTTTACCTTAGTAAAGTTAATAAAATCACTGATGTAGTCTGTTGGTTTCAGTTTCAATGACTTCGTTCAACTGGATACTTAAAATGCTGTGTAAAGCTAATTGCGCTCCTAAGCTGATTGAGGAGAGTGATTTTTTGCCCTCCTGCATTTTTCAGAATGCCAGGCCTGTGAAGGCCATTATAGTAATATTTAACCCTTATTTTGGCTCAACTGCTTCACAGAAGTGGTGAGATTATGTGGTGACAGTCTGCCTCTCTGTTAAGACATACATGTCAGATTTTGTAAGAATTAGTGTTTAGGTAATTTTCTCAGTGAGCCCTGGCATTTATCGGATCTGTAGGTGCTAGGGGCCTATCACATCGGTAGCCAACCCTTTGATTTTTTTACCTAAAATTTTCAGCCCAAACTTAGTTTGTTGTAAGAATTAGTGTTTAGGTCAGCTTTTGCCCCCCCCCCCCCCCCCCCCCAATGTGTTGATGAGTTGTGGGGAGTATACTGGAATCATCTTTTCTGTCTATCCATCTGTCCATAGACATAATTTTGTCCAGAGATTTTCTAAAGACATTTATGGACCATTGTCATCGAAATTTGGTATGAATGTTCACCATCTTGGGAATCTGTGCACATGCGATTATAGTTCCAGTTGGGCTATTTTTGCCAGCATTATGCCCCTTTTTGACATGTCTTAGAATGCTAGAATTTTTTTTTATTTGAATAACATCTTTAGGTATTAACCCAACTGTATGTGAAAATTAAACTTAATTTTTTTTTCAGTCAACATTTCCATGTTTAAGTAGTAAAAGTTTGTGTCAAAGCATATTTCATTTCTATGTGTCTTTCCAGGTGATTTATATTGTAAACTTGGGTTACTGAAGGCTATTTCAGTAATAATTAACCCTCATTTTATGTATATTTCAGGAATTTGAAGTGAATTTTCAAACAAAATTTAGTTATTTTGTGTTTACAAGAAGTTGATGTTTAGGTCAGCTTTTATGCACATCATGGTGTGTTAACAGGTTTAGGATATGAGACTTTCTTATTGTCTCAAACATGTTTGAAAACTGGTACAGTTTAATCATACTGAGCAGCGTTATTGCTCTTAGTTAATGTTGCTTTTTCAGCTGTTTTGAACAAGTTTGATAACAGGTGCGGTGAGCTCATACTAAGCAAAGTAATGGCCCTTAATTAGTTAATGAATCAGAACATTTTCAGCTTGTTAGTGTGATTATGATAATTTTCGTGACACGCCCAACTGTGGGGGACCAGTATTGTCTGATTGTGGGCGATTGGCATTGCACTTCTTTCATTTTATCTGAGCCTGTTCAAAGTGGGCGAATACTGAACAATAATTTTTTTGCCTCTTGTTTGCTGGGAAAATAATAGGGCAACTTATTTGTTTTCCTTAATTATTAGACCTTTAACAAATAGGAAATTTCACTTGGCTGCCAATGTTATTCATTTCTAAACTTTCAGAATCTTGATCTATGAGGGTGCGCAAACAACCCATGGAAAGTGTTTTTTTTTTTAAATTCCCGAACTGGAAGGTCATTGAAAAACATGTTTTTTAGGTCTCCCCTCAGAACTTCTAGAAATTTGGTCAATATTCAGGACACCGTCGCAACCTTGCCAATTTTCGGTGCATTCTTTGTTATCTCCAGTTGTGTGTTTGGTTTGATACTGTTGAATTTTCTCAGTTGGCAGTCTAGTTGTGTTTTCAATTCTTATTTTACATGACTAGAATATTCAAAATACCAGGTAAGTACAGATCTGTGGTATCCAATTTTTAAATACGGGAATATCAATGGCAGATCCATGAAGATGCAACTGCTTGAGTTTAATTTTATATTGCCCATGTCAAGCAGAAATTCTGTAATGCATTGTGCTGGCTGCGAGACTGTTCAACTGAAAACGGTTAAGTTTACTTCAGTTATGAAAAATGTTTGAGTGTTAACCATTTTTCATAAGATATGTGACATCAAAGATTCAAAATTAGGCCTATAAAAAAAATTTCTTATTTCTTGGGCAAGTTTTCCTCAATTTTATCATGAGGAAGTGAGACTTTTTAGCTCACCTGACTGAAAGTCGGGAAGCTTAAGTGACCACTTTTTGTGCGTCGTCGGCCCGTCCAGCATGAACTTTACATTATCGACTTCTCATGAACCACTGAGCCAAATTAAACCAAATTTGATGTCCATGTTCTTTATATGTCAATTCAAGTTTGTTCAAATAAAGTTGCCATGCCCACAGGGGGCACCACATGGTGCATTACTCTGATAGCACCCATAAATTGTTTTCCAAAATGAAAAAAAATCTTCTCCAGAACTATCAATTCAAATCTTTTGATATATAACATTTCTAGGGAGGGTCAGATTCACGTTTGTTCAAATCGAGTCCCTGGATTAATAATTTTAACTTAGTGCAATATGAGGAAATTTCTTTAGAAATCTTCTTCAGATCCATGAGTCAGAATGCTTTCATATTTAGTAAACAACATCTCTATGGGGGTCAGATTCAAGTTTGTTCAAATCCATTTCCTGGGTTAGTATTTGGGCTCGCTATTGGAGCCCAAAGTTTAACTTAGTGCAATATGAGGAAATTTCTTTAAAATAAAAATCTTCTTCAGAGCCACCAGTTAGAATCCTTTCATATTTGGTACGCAGCATTTCTAGGTGGGTCAGACTTAAGTTTGTTCAAAACGGGTCCTTGGATTAATATTTGGGTTGCCTATGGGAACCCGTATTTTAACTTAGTGCATTATAAGGAAATTTCTTATTCAGATTCACCGGGGGCGTGGTGGCTCAGTTGGTAGAGCTGCAAGCCGAGAGGTCCTCGGTTTGAATCCCACCTGTGGCAACTGCATTGTGTCCATGGGCAAGACACTTCACCCCCATTGCCCACGTGGGGGCACGGTGACGCTGTGTACTAAGTCGTACTGCACGTCGATGGTGCACATGTCTTCAGCCAATGCTAACCTTGCTTGTGTGGAGTTAGTATGTTGGGGAGCTGACAGTTGCTCGCCATTGCTTAGTGGTTCTCTCCAGGTACTCCGGCTTCCTCCACCCGTAAAACTGTTGTGGTCATGATTAGCCATTGTGCAGAAATATGTGACCTTAAACACCAATAAATAATAATAAATAATTCAGATTCACCAGTCAGAATGCAGTCACGTTTGGTATGTAACATCTCTATAGAGGTCAGATTCAAGTCTGTTCAAATCGAGTTCCTGGGGTAATGTTTTGGATCCACATGGGAGCCCGTATTTTAACTTAGTGTACGAGGGAATCTTTAAAAGTCTTCTTCAGATTCACCACTCAGAATCCTTTCATATTTGGCATACAACATCTCTGGGTGGGTCAGATTCAAGGTTGTTCAAATCGGGTCTCTGGGTTAGTATTGGGTTGCCAATGGGAGCCTGAATTATAATTTAGTGTATTATGAGGAATTCAACAGTCAGAATCTTTTCATATTTGGTATACCACCTCTCTGGGGAGGGGGGGGGGGGGGGGTCAGATTAAAATTTGTTCAAATCAGGCCCCTGGGTTAATATTCGGGCTCCCAATGGAAGCTTGAATTTTAGCTTAGTGCAATATGAGAAAATTTCTTTCAAAATCCTCTTCAGATCCTCCAGTCAGAATCCTTTCATATTTGGTATACAACATCTCTAGAGAGGTAAGATTCAAGTTTGTTCAAATCGAGTTCCTGGGGTAATATGAACTTAGCAATATCAGGGAATTTCTTTAAAAATCTTCTTCAGATTCACCAGTCAGAATCTTTTGATATTTGGTATGCAACATCTCTAGGAGTGGGGGGGGGGGGGGGGAGGGAGGGAGGGGGTGCAGATTCAAGTTTGCTCAAAGAGAGTCCATGGGTTGATATTTGGGCTCTCTATGGCAGCTGAAATTTTAACTTAGTGCAGTATGAGGGAATTTCTTTAATTTTCTCCAGAACCATTTTGATATTTGATATACAACATCTCTGCGTGTTTGTGTCGTGGGAGGGGGGGGGGGGGAGGGGCGTAGCTGATAGAATTGGAAGCAGTCAGGAAGATCTGTGATAATATCATGGAACCAGAGCTATGAATAATTTCATGACTTCATTCCTCTGTAGTGTTGATGAACTATGACTAACTGAATGTGACCCCAAAATACTTCTTTGAACCACTTTGTTGGGGGAGTGGGGGTGGGGGGGGGGGGGGAATTCAAGTTTATTCAAGCCAAGTCCCTAGTTTCTTATTTGGGCTCACTGTTAGAGCCTGAATTACAACTTAGTTCAAAATGAGGAATTTTCTTTAAAAATCTTCTTTAGATCCAGCAGTCGGAATGTTTTGATATTTGGTATGCAGCATTCGTAGGGGGTGAGATTAAAGTTTGTTCAAGCCACGTCCCTGGGTTCATATTTGGGCTCACTGTGGGAGCTCGAATTATAACTTAGTTGAAAATGAGGAATTTTCTTTAAAAATCTTCTTCAGATCCAGCAGTCGGAATGTTTTGATATTTTGGTATGCATCATGTTTAGGGGGGGGGGGGGGGGGTAGATTTAAATTTGTTCAAGCCAAGTTCATGGATTGATATTTGGGTGCCCTGTGGGAGCTTGAATTATAACTTAGTTCAATATGAGGAATATTCATCAAAACTCTTCTTCTTCACATCCACCAGTTAGAATCTTTTGATATTTGGTATGCAGTATCCTTAGGGAGGTGAGATATAAGTTTGTTAAAGCCAAGTTCCTGGGTTCATATTTGGGTTTCCTGTGGGAGCCCAAATTGTACCAAAATTTTTATTTTTCCGAACTGAGAGGCCGATTTGAAACAAATTTGATATGAGGGCTTATTGGGCCATAAGTACCTAATTTATGCCAATAAAAATTTCCTGTCACTCCATGGGAACCGCAGAACCTAAAAATAGAAAACATTTAAAACGCCCATATCTTCAAAACTACACGGCACTGAGAATTTTTATTTTGTGTGAAGCTTCCTAAGGAACAGCAGAAAGGAATGTTCCGAAAAAAAAATTGCCATCGGTTTTATCTTAGTGTACTTTTCCAGGACTTTGAAAAAGTGCTGAGTCAGCATTTTGTAACACCGTCGGTAACATTACTGTGGGTAATGGGAAAAACATTTAAGACTCTTTGTCTCCCAAACCACTGCTCCAAAAGCTTTCAAATTTCACATATAACATCTTTGGAAGACTGTTTAACATGTTTATTGAAGAAAATCCCTGGGTCCATATTTGAGCTCTCCATGGAAGCCCAAATGTTGAAATTAGTGCAGTATGAGGAATATTCTTTAAAAATCTTCTTCAGATACAACAGTCGGAATATTTTGATATTTGGTATGCAGCATCCTTAGGGGGTTGAGATTGAAGTTTTGTTCAAGCCAAGTCCCCAGGGTTCATATTTGGGCTCCCTGTGGGAGCCCGAATTATAACTCCATTCAATATGAGGAATATTCTTCAAAAATCTTCTTCACATCCACCAGTCAGAATCGTTTGATATTTGGTATACAACATCCTCACGGAGGTTAGATTCAAGTTTGTTCAAGCCAAGTCCCTGGGTTCATATTTGGGTTCACAGTGGGAGCCTGAATTATTACTTAGTTCAATATGAGGAACATTCTTTAAAAATCTTCTTTTTTTTTAATCCACTTGTCTTTTGATATTTGGTGTAAGCTTTTCTTAGGAGGGGCAGATGCAACTTGTTCAAATCAATTTCCTAGGTTGATATTTAGGCTACATGTCAGGTGAGCGCCCTCAGGCCCCCGAGGCCTCTTGTTTTGTTTATTCACAAAACAGTTCTGAAAATAGTTGGGATCAGAAATTTAACTACTTAACACTATTATGTGGCAAACTAACATTTTCAGCAGTGAAAATTTTCGATAAAGTAGTTGAAAATTCAACCAACTATATCTAGTTTGACAGAGCTCTGTGAGCTCTTTCAAACAAGGTATAGTTGGTTAAGTATTTATCCTATAAGTACAAAATAGTGTCATAGAAGAGCTATCCAGGTAAAAAAATGGTGATGATTCAGATTTTCTATGATGAGGGAGGTGCGTGAGAAAGAAGAATTTTTTCTTAATAGCCTTATGTTAAATTATTGTTTTCAGGAATAGCCCAGCATGATAAAGAAGGACGAATTATCACAGCAGAATATGAAAAATTCTTTCTGGTGACATCATGTAAGTTTTATGGAGTAAATCTTTTCACTTGCCGTCAGGGCAGGAACTTTGGGGGAACGAAAACTTCTGTCCACCTATTGGTCATCCAAAATATAATCATGGTGAACAGTTAGTTGACTGTATCTCTTGCTGGGAAAATATAGGTGCAGGCAATCTCATTCACATGAGTGCCAACATCCCATTTTCATGAGTTTTCCTACTTCGCTGTAATGTTATCCTTCAAAATTCAACATCTGGATATGTGGTCTTTTAGTGGTGTTCCTTACAGTTGACGTTCTGCATTAACAGCTGTTCTGTTCTCAAGTTTTGCCAAAATCTTTGTTCTTTGTGTACAGAGTGGTTACCAAACCGGAACATGCAAACATCAATTTATACCATGATTACTTATTCTACTATATATAAAAAGCCTATGACGTAAATTTTAGCTTCACACACCAACTGTGGTGAACAAGTAGGCAATGGGATTTCAGTAGTTAAAATTTACACCTACAGTGGAACTGCATCCAAGTTGACCTTTGGTGACCTATCCTTTAATGCAAACTTGTTTAAATTTATCACTTGTCACTTCGTGAGAGTGAAATGAAACCGGTACTTATTTAGTATGTTTTTAAATAAGTTTACCTCATAAGATACCAAAAATTAACAAACATACGTTGTCTCATGTTAAAGCATCCATAACTTGAAATAGTGTTATCAAAATGAAAAAGACCCCCCGTAATTTGTGTGTTTCGTTTCGGTAATAAAATTGCCAACATAAGTACCGCCCACCGGGCCTCATGTAAACAAAAACAGAATCGCATGTGTGAATATTGATTTATTTAACATTTAAACTCTTATTAATCGGATGATCATGGTACAAATAAAATATACGCAAAGTAGGTTGGTGTACCAAATGTTCACCACTCGTGGTGAAGTGGTGTTAACCGTGTGCCAAAGGCTCGCAGTTAACACCACTTCACCACTCGTGGTGAACATTTGGTACACCAAGCTACCATGGGCATAATCTATATATAAACTTACCTTTTGAAAACTATAAAGATATCTTGCACATACAGGCCTCGACAATTCAGGCGAACCATCGTTCTGTTCCCCTAGAGGTTACGCAAACAAAAATTGAGGCGAACAGACTATCGGATAACCAAAAGGAGCTATCAGTTAACCGATTTTTCTACGATCGGCATATTAGATGCCAAATCAAAAAGTAGTACACATACAAATATTAAATTTGTGCTTATTATTCAGCTGTAAGCATAGTCCAAACATGGCTTGAAAGTCTGTAATATAAGTCTGAAAGGACGTACCAAACCAAAAAATTATATTACAGACTTTCAGGCCATGTTTGGACTACTGTAAGCATAATTAGAAACATGTTGTTACAGTTTATCGAAATTGAAATGCACTGCAGCCTGATGTATGATGGGGCCACAGCCAAATCAATTCTGGACCTATTCAACACTATATACAATGCTGCCAATAGAAGATGCACAACTCCTGTATGCAATGCTGCCAACAGAAGAGGCACAACTCTATATTTCTAGTGATTGCGTATTTCTGTTTCGTTGATATTTTTTATCATCTGAAGTCATCACGTTGCCAACAGAAGGGGCATAACTCTACATTTACCTCCCAAACCTTCCCACCTGTGCAGGCCTACGGCTTTCAGGGCTCAAAATAAGTGGTGTCGCGTCGCTTTTTGCTATGCAAAACTTGCAAAAAGCACTACACAATGTTCAATTATGTATAGCATTTTGCGATACAAGTTAATCAACTGCAGCCTATTAGGCTGCAGTTGATTATCTAGTATCGCAAAATGTAAATGAAAATTTGCAAAAAATTTGAAAACTAGTTCACCGATGCTTTACTTCTGATTGTGAAACATTCCAGGCATAACTCAGATTAACTCTCCATCAAGCATCATTAGCAACTTCATATGTAAGATGAATTCTCTTGGTTTAAATTCTTCCTGTTTTTACAACATTTTGCATAAAATGTCCATTAAAAATAACTTCAAGCCCATCAAATTAAATATCCCAACTTCCATTTTGAGAACTCTGTTAAACAACCACGACGTCATTTGAAGATATCCAAGTCCATGCAACCCTTAAAGGCAGTTCAGTTAAAAAAAACATAGTAAATGTTTCATGTGTTGCAGATCATTTGGAAATGCCCAGAAATGGATGGAAACTATTCTATCTACTTAGAAGAATTTAATACAAAATAGCATAACATAACTCCGGTGTAGTATTTTGCTACGCATAGAAAAAAAGTTATTTTGAGCACTGAAGGCTTTTGGGATATGCCTGTGGCATATCGTGTTTGGATTTTTGGTTAACCAACAGGTCAATGAAACAAATTTACTTAGGTTAATGAACAACTAAATGGGTAACCTGTTAATGGGTTAATCAAAATATGAAATTGTCAAGACCTGCACATACCTATTAAGAGAATATGATCCGAACTGAAAAGCCTGAGGTCAGAATTGTTTTCGGTCACTACTGTTATGCTTGCTGCAAATTATCAAGTCGTATGATAGTGACGTAAGAACCGGGAAATTTTTACTGTTATCACTCCACCTCGGATCAGCTATATGCATTTATCTAACAATCATATATATAGACTTTGGCCTGAAAACCACAAGAAATTGAACGTATCGCATAATGTGTTCCGATTCTGTATTGTATAGATGACTCATTCTGATTCCGTATCATATAGATTCAACTTCTGGTAAACACCACACTATCACGTTTATCATTATACATGTATGCATTGTTATTACGCATTAAAATATGAAAATCAAAATTTTTACCAATTCCAACCCAGTTTAAACTGAAAAATGGGGAAAACAGGCTTTATGCAACAGGATTGTTAGATAAATGTGTTATGACCAAATGCATGTCCTGCAATTTGTATCAGATTCTTGGGCATATTTACAATCGGATCACAACTCGCCCTAACAGGCTCATTGCGATCTGATTGTAAACACGACCTCGAATCTCTTACAAATTACAGTACATGCACATTGTCACGATAATGTGTATTTATTAGAGTCCATCTGTCTGTGCATACAGTACTCTCAACATGCATTTTCCACGACGTCGCGGTGTTACACGATTTTTTTCACGATGTTTTGACACAATACTGCCGTGTCGGTTTTTCGAGTTCACGATGGGAAAGATGGTGAAGAACAATAAGGCATTGAGCGCAAATTCAGCATTACGCAACACCTAATTCGTGAAACTGCCCCGGAGTCACGAAAATCGTGGACGAGTACTTTCCTCATTAAGACATTATATCATTGCAGTAATTGTGGTTTGCACATCACATCGCGTAAATCGTGTTCACGATGGGAAAGACGGTGAGGAACAATAAGGCATTGAGCTCAAATTCAGCATTACGGAACACCTAATTCGTGAAACTGCCCCGGAGTCACGAAAATTGTGGACGAGTACTTTCCTCATTAAGACATTATATCATTGCGGTAATCGTGGTTTTTAATTTTTGGGAGACGACACACTTGACGCTTCCTCATCTTTACAGTAACTTGTAAGTTGTTTCACTTCACTGTGTATATCAGTATTTTGTATCGTATATATGTTTTCTGTTAACAATGAAATGTATGCATGTAACACAGATTCTAAGAATAAATATTGTTTATACTGAAATTAATTAGTATTGTCCATCTTGTACAGATTAGAACTGGTTGCGTGCCCATAGTCGGTATGGAAATCCCTGATCCATAACCCGTCCGGCGTTTGTGGAGGAGACGGAGTTGGGACATGATTGTTACGACTGAATGAATGATTAGCGAGTGAGGGGGGGGGGGGGAGGGGATTCAGTATCGCCATATACCCGTACAAGTCCGGGAATTGCCGAACCCTTTATCCCAGGAGCACGACTGAATTGTCTACACTTAAATTAAATTAAACGTCGATAACATGTTCAGCATATGCAGATAATCAAGTTTCAAGAATTTTTACGTTAAGAATACATGCATAAACGTATACATGAGAAATTATCATATTGTATCGTGTCATGCAACATGTCATACAAATTGAACGCGAATATTCCGAAATCATCTCCAACTTACGCTAGGATTAAGCAGTCGTGTTTCAACACTATTCCTACGAGATATCCAGGCAGCGCCACGAATCTTCTTTGCCGACACAGGAGTCGGGTTTTTTTCACACGACTATTGATCGTGACACGACACAGTCACGTTCACAAACACCACGAAAAATGCAAAATACATGTTGAGAGTACTGTATTTCATTTTTGGTTGAGAACTTTTAACCCTTTACCTAACGTATCTGCCCTCGTAATATGCAAATTGAGCAGTTGAAAAAATTAAATTTTTCAAAATATTTCAACAAAACCATATCATGTGATCCCTCATTGGAACGAGCTCATTGAGCTCGTTCCAATGAGGGGTCACATGATATGGTTTTGTTGAAATTTTTTGAAAACTTTAAAAAAATCATATTTAAAATAATAAATTTTGATATCGTCTGCATTGGGTAAAGGGTTAAGTTTCCTATGGAATATAGTTATGAAGCTCCACATGCATGTGCCTCTGCGTTTTAGATGTGCTGTATATCCTGTTTGGCTCAGAAGTTCAAATATTGAGGTTTTCTGTTACTGAAAATAGGTGTTTGTGCATAAATTTGTTTCCGGTGGAAATTTGAGTTTCCCTGGGTCTTTTGTTTTGAAAGATCACACACATGATGGCTTTAGGTGTTAGATGTACTGTATCCTTTTTCATGACTTTTGGTCAAGTATTGAAGGTGCTGTAGATGCGGGTGGCGTCGCGGTAACCGGTTCTTGTCAGATCACCGAGGTTAAGCAACGTCGATAGCGGTTAGTAGTTGGATGGGTGACCATTTCAGCAACTTTTTCGCGCTCCGGCGTTGTGCCCTTGGGCAAGGCACTTCTCCCTCATTGACTGCATGGGGGCTTGATGATGCCGTGTACTAAGGCATACTGCACGTCGATGGTGCACTTGTCTTCAACCAATCTAACCCTGTCTGTGTTGCAGTGTGGAGTTACAATGTTGGGAAGCTGGCTGCTGCTCGTCGTTGCTCGGTGGTTCTCTCTGGGTACTCCGGCTTCCTCTACCCGTAAAACTGTCACGGTCATGATTAGCCATTGTGCATAAGTATGTGACCTTAACACCAATAATTAAATAAATAAATAATTGAAGATGCTGTTACAAAAAATAGATTTCTGTGCATAATTTTGTTTGTGGGTGAGAACGTTTGAGTCAAAGACTTCATACACCAGTAGAAATTTAAGGGTGAACTAAATTGAGATCACAGTTACGAACTTTGATAACAAGCCTTTGTCATATTACTAAAATTCAATACCTCGCAATAAAATATATGATATACTACCAAATACTAAAAGAATCACATTTTTTAGAGCTGATAGTATAAAATATATTTCATAGAATTTTTTATTAAATTCTTTTAATAAATAGGAGTACCTGTGATTTTTATGGACTGTTCTGCATTGAAATTTAAAAAAAAAGGCAAATGCAGTAACAATCGTTCGATTTTAAGCCGAGAAATTTCACTTTTTGCAAGTAGACAACAGCGCACCTCTGTTCTACCTAGTGATGCATAATTTTCATCCCATTTTTGTCTTGTTATATGAGGTCAATACACGGGGCAGTGATGATAAAATAATAACTGCATTCTGCAGCCAGACGGCTGCAGATGGCAGTTATTATTTTATCATCCCTGTATATTGATATTGGACTGACCCATCTCACTGAAATTGTACTCAAATGTGATACCATTCCAGGAAATGAGGTTTCAAAGGGTTAAGAATTGGGGGGAAAAAAATTAAAAAACTGCTTTTTGATATCCTGTGTATTCTGTAAAGGTTTAAAATCTGTTCATTGGAAATAGGTCAAATAATACAATGCATACACGAAAAGGTGAATAATACACCATAAATTATAAGCTATTGTTACGTAAACAACATAATGTAACAACCGTCAAAGGCCAGTAATTCTACTAACTGAATTTTTGCTCATGCATTCGGTGGAGAATCATTTGAATGACTTACGAAGTTCAAGTTGCATTTGCATTTCATTTGTTATACCAAACTCAAATAAATTTGATTATTGCTGCAACAAGTATATTCGAAAAATTGGGCAATAATTTTGGAATCCCAAATTACTGTGCACCAGTGAAGTGAACAGTGTTCAGATATTCATTGATGTTTTTCTTAAAAACATTTTCCCGCTGAAGGGACTCAACAATAGTGTGTGTCACTTCAGATGGTAGTGAGCAATATACAGCTCGCCTCCCATTTTCAAAATCGAAAATCTTCTGTAACAACAGTCTGTTGTCAGTCCCTTGTGGTATAGGTGTTGAAAAATTTCTAAGTCACATTTTTGGAGCCTTTACATGTACATGTGTAGACACTGTAACTTGTATTATCAGAACTGTCCAGAAACGATATGAATTGCTAATGCTTGCTGTAAATTGAGATTGCAACAAGAAGCTTACAAATTAGTAACAATGTATTGGATGGATACACGTAAAACAGGATACATTTGTTAAATACCATCTTTATGTAAGGTTGTAACATTGTGTTGTGAATATGTACTGCATATCTGAGTGTGTAAATCGTTTGTAACCTCAACTAGGAAACGTATTAAAACCGGTAACTGTTTTGGTAAACTCAAAATAACAGTCTTGAATTTATCACAGGGTTATAAGTGGGCATTCACCCTGAGGTTATAAGGGGGGCATTCATCCTGAGGTTATGTGTGGAGCGATAGTTGCAGTTTTATCAAGTTGCACTTACACAATTTATTTCTACTTATACTGTAGTTTGTAACCATGGGAACCCTGGGAAGTGAAGGAGTGCTTGTTTACTGTGGTAAACAAACTCTATTCTACTGGTAAAATAGGACCCAGTCACCAATGCTTGGGGTGGAAGTCCTCTAAAATGGGCAACATGGGTATAAACGATTGACTAAACTTTGCTTTATCTCCATGTTGCGGTCATGATTAGCCATTGTGCAGTAAATAAATAGTTTGTAACTGACTGAAAAATGATAAATTCTACACTTTTGGAGTCCATTAGATTAGTCCAATTTGGACACAAAGCCAATTACGGATCTTTCGTGTTGTGGCCAAATAGGCCTGGTGGGAAAGAACCACATCTATATTTTTGCCTTCTTGGCATCTGTTTCAGAGACTGTTCAAATTGTTCACATGAAAAAACAAATACCCAAGGTTTACATACTTTTGTTATTGGCCTCCACTGCATTATTATTGGTTCTCCTTGAGCTAAATATTTATGTAGGTTTCCATATTTTCCGGTATTAAGCCTAAGTCCCCATGGCGTCAAATACGAAACGCCACAAATATGAAAAGATTAGACCTAAAGTTTTGAGTACTGAACATGCACATGCAGAGTTTGCCAGTGAAAAGCAATCTGTTGACAGTGTCATATATGATGCTGTACACACAGATTTTCATTGACAAATTCTGTTTTTTTTTAACCTTATTTATCTGTTGCATTGTTTGAGTCAACCTGTAGAGACCGTAAACTTTATTGCGTATTTCGGGGAATTTGATCATATGGGCGAAACACTTGAACACTTAAAAACAAATATTAAACGGTGCATAATTTGGGTGAAATTATATTATTGGGCATATCATTTACCATTTCTATTTGGGGAAATATAAAGAGCTGACACTTTGGCACAACAAATGATTGGTATACAATCTATTCATTATGAAATGCAGATATACATGAAACTGAATAGACAGTACAACTGTCAATGTGATTGGATAATACCCGGTAGTTGTGAATTGAGCACTCATGTTGGGAAAATACAAAGATTATTAAATGACACAATATTCAGACTGAATATTACCTGTAAACTGGGAAGGTCGAATGCTGACTTTATGGGATTTCTTTCAACAAAACATACATGGGTGAATCGTGACTCGAAAGTCATATGGCTTTATTGAAACCACGAAAACACTTACTGCTCAAAATATTATTTATTCTGTGTGTTTCGAGGAATCTAACAAAATGTAAAATTGATTACCAGTTAAAACTAGAAGTCCTGTCATGAAATGCACACAAATAGCACGTTGATATGCGCATTCATGTGCAAGTTATGGCCCAAGTAAAGCTATCAAATTCTGTACATATGGCCTGTGCACAAGCAATGTTTCAGCCAATGGACCTCCGGGTTACCCGGAGGTCCATTGGCAGAAACATTGCATGTGTTTGCTATGAGTAACCAGGAGAACCTGCCGTGCTTTGGATGCCATTCGATATGGCAACTGCGTGCAATTCCAACGCACAATTAAGCCTAGATAAGCGCACTATTCGTGACAGGACTTCTAGTTTTAACTGTACGGTATCTCCTGACAGATGAAGGTAAAACATCTGGCTTCATGGATCAGTGTTTTGGAGAAAGCATATTCATAGAGGACGCCAAGATGAATAGTAAAATGTGAGCAAGGAATATCAGATTTGAACATTTGCTTGAAAATTAACCACAGAGTCCTTGAAATGTGCTTGCTTGGATTTTTTTTTCTTCTAAAGTTTTCTGCAAACCCTTATCTAATGATGGTCCTTGGAATTCCAGAGATATCAATTGTTTAAAAAAAATACAATATTTTATAATTCTGATCTGCCAACTTAGATAAGCATATTTATTCCGTGGGTATACAATCTTTCAGATGTACCTAATTCTGGTCGTGGTTTACCTCGGTTACCCTACAGAACAAAAAAATGGGATGTTGACTTCAGAGAGTATTTGAAAAAGCTAGATGAGAAGAAACCTGTTGTACTTTGTGGAGATCTGAATGTGGCACATGAAGAGATTGGTGAGTATCTCCTTCGAATTTTGAATGAATTTATTTGTGGAACAATATACTACAGGTATAATTAAGGAGTAAAACAAATCTAATGAACAGTAATACAAAATAATTAAGCAGTTTATCACAGTTGAATTGGTTTGGGTGGTCTTCCTGGAGATCACAGCGGTCGAGACAGATATTTGTCTTTTGCAGCTGTCTGTTTAACTGTCATCCCCCCCCCCCCCCCCCCCCCCTTGCCCACAGTAAAAAAAAAAAAAAGTTGCCCTGCTGCGAATCCACATTTTTGACGTGAATCAAATTTATTCGAATCAGAATCGAATGCAATTGAATGCAAATCGAATCCATTTCTGCAGGAAATTCTCTGCACTGTATATCCTAATTGCATCGATCGACAAAGAAACGATCGGATATCAGAGCCATCAAAGTATTTCAGCATTTTGCTCTATATCGTTGGGGAAGGGGAAAAATTCAAGATGAAATGGATATATAAAATTCTTAATTGCGAGGTTAAGGGGGAAAGTCAGTACTATGACATAACTCGTGTTCAAAGGCAGAGTGGATTAAGAGGTATTCAGCATTGTCCTTTGCGATTTCATCCGACATCAGCACAATCGAATAGTGCTGATAAACACGCCTCCTTCCCCTGTTAATGGGGAGTAACTCTATTGGCTTTTACAGCCCTGGACTTTTTTCAGTCAAACACAAATAATATTTTATTTATATAAAGTTGTTCTATTACAAATTATTGGAGAGTGCCTGTAGACACTCTCCAATAATTTCTAATAAAACCGATTTTGAATAACAGATTCATACCACTAAAACTAATCTACCCTTCAACTAGATGATACTTGTTGTAATGGCGATTTGACAACTTCGCAGGTGAATTACACCGGAACAATGATTTACAATTTCCTCTTGATGAGTATGTTGGAACTAATTGGGAGGATTTGAAAAGTTGAATCCATTATAACGGGTTCGAATTGAATCGAATCCCATCAAAGATTCGAATATTCAAATCGAATTTGAAGCTTTGCAGGGCCCAAAAAATATATATATAGAAGTTGTGGAAAGAAGCAGGAAGGAGGGAGGTAAGTAACAATCGACAAGAGAAATAGCAATAGAAGAGAAGGGAAATTGAAAAGTTCAGAAGCTTCAAAAAACAAAGAAAAAAAAGAGGAATCATTTGAATAGAACCTGTTTTGTGATACATTTTTAGCTTAACTTGACAAAGTCAAGATAAGCTATTGCATCACGTGTGTGGAAGTCTGTGAGTCTGTTCACATTTTCTTTTAGCACAGGCTACACCCCATAGTTTTTGTCCGATTGTCACAAAATTTCATATGCAGGTTTGAGGTCATGTCTGGATGAGAACGTCCCCTTTTGGTTGCTATCGGTCAACCCTGTTGGTTGCCCAAGCCGGAAACCATTAGCACAGTCTTTTGGTCGTATTTATGAAGAGATTTCATTGTAACTTGGTAGGATGCGTCTGTATAATATCTAGATGAGAACGTTCCCTTTTGGTCATGATCTCAACCGTGACGGCTACCCAAGCCCGAAACCCCAAAACTTTTAGCACAGTCTACAGGTCATATTTAATATGGAGGGATTTCATTGTAACTTGGTAGGATGACTCCGTATGATGTCAAGATGAGAACATCCCCATTTGGTTGCGATCTGTCAACCGTGATGACTGCCCGAGCCCAAACCTTGATCATAGTCTACAGGTTGTATTTATGGAGGGATTTCATTGTAACTTGGTAGGATGCCCCTTTATAATATCTAGATGAGAACGTTCCCTTTTGGTCGTGATTGGTCAACTGTGATGGCTACAGGGGCCCGAAGCCCGAAAACCTTTAGCACAGTCTACAGGTCATATTTATGAAGGGATTTCAATGTAGCTTGGTAGGATGACTCCAGATAATGTCTAGATGAGAAGCCTTGATGGCTGCTGGAGCCCAAGACCCAAAAACCTTTAGCACAGTCTACAGGTCATATTTATGGGGGGATTTCATTGTAACTTGGTAGGTTGATTCCATATAATGTCTAGATGATAACGTCCCCTTTTGGTCGCGATTGGTCAACTGTGGTGGCTTCAGGGGCCCGGAGCCTGAAAACCTTTAGCACAGTCTGCAGGTCATATTTATGAAGGGATTTCATTATAACTTGGTAGGATGACTCCAGATAAAGCCTAGATGAGAGCATCCCCTTTTGGTCGTGATCATTCAACCATGACGGCTGCCCGAGCCCAAAACCCGAAAAACTAGCACAAACTACAGGTCATATTTATGAAGGGATTTCATTGTAACTTGGTAGGATGACTCGGTATAATGTCTAGATGAGGACGTCCCATTTTGGTTGCGATCGGTCAACCATGATGGCTACACAGGCCCGAAGCCCAAAAACCTTTAGCACAGTCTGCAGGCTGTATTTTTGAAGGGATTTCATTGTAACTTGATAGGATGGCTCATTTTGGAGTAATTTCATTGTAACTTGGTAACTTTCGTTGATATACATTAACTGTGAGGGCCACATACATTAACTGTGAAGGCCACATTAACCCATCCCTCATTTCTTTAGTACAGTCTACACCTCATATTATTTTTATTGAAAACATAGCAAACAGGGAACAGAAATTAACATATTCCCAATTATCACAATTCTTTCATAAACATTGAACATTATCCTTTTCATCAAACATAACACACAGACATGTTGAGCTATAGTATCATTGACACTTTCATTATCTACTGGTAGAGTCCTAAATTTATTTTTTTTTCATCCTAGGTTTTCTTTGTATGGCATCTCCTTGTTACAATCTATGCAGGAATGCCTACTCTCCTGTAAGTTGTAACATCTTTCCCATGAGCTGTAACAAGACAAATCTCGATAAATGAAGTAATATCACTTCACAGAGACAATATGAAGTACATCCATAGAATTTAAATTGTGGTATCTGCACTTTAGAATAAAGCCCAAATATGGATCTTCACCTCACTACCAGCCAAATGAAACAATAATCATACCTTTATGTGTGTGTATCACTATTGGGTTCGTGTTAGCTCACCTGACTGAAAGTCAAGATGAGCTATAGTGATCACTCATCATCCGTCATCCATTGTCTGTCGTTCGGCATCCGTGAACATGGTGTTTGCACCTGCTCCTCCTAAACCGCTGAACCAATTACAGGTGTGTGTAAACAGAAAGTGTGAGGCAGTATGTAGATTAAAAGTGCAAGACCTTAAATCTATATCACATCCAATTGTATTTGAAATTACATACTTAGTTGAATTAGACATTTAACCCTTTACCTAACATGAAAAGCATGTGATGAAAGTATGCAAGTGCTTTTTGTGTTTTTGTCCTCAGAAATTGTAAATAATTGTTAACCCTTTACCCAACCTGAAAAGCAGACGACACTTGCAAATAAAATACTTGAATAACTAATTTTTTTCGTTTTTTAGCACAAAAACATAGCTTATAACCCCTCGTTGGAATGAGCTCAGTGAGCTCTTTCCAATGAGGGATCATAAGCTGAGTATTTTTAGCTCACCTGACTGCAAGTCAGTTTGAGGTATTGCCATCACTTGGCATCCGTCGTCCGTTAACTTTTGCAAACCTGGCTTCTTCTCCACAGCCATTCAGCCAAATTCAAACATATATTGCACAAACCGTCCCTGGGGTATACCCTTTCTATTTTGTTTAAATGGAGCATCTGCCTTCTTCGGGCTCTGGGAAATGATGCCAAAGCCTAAAAATCTTAAAAAATCTTCTCATGAACCACCAGAGAGATTGCCTTGATATATGGTATGTAACACTCTTTGGTGTTGAAGATTAAAGTTCAAGAGAAGTTGGTAGGTCAATATTTGGGCTCTCTGTGGGCACATATACATTTTGGGCTCCGCCCAAAATTTCTATTTCAAGAACCGTTGGACCCATTTGAACCAAATTTGGCATGTAGCATAAGTGGATCCAAAGTACTTGATTGATGCCCCAAATTTTTTTTTTCGTTGCCCCATTGGTACCCCAGGGGATAAAAATAGAAAAAAATTCAAATGCCCATATTTTCCAAACTACACGGAACAGAGAACTGTTATTTGGTATGAAGCATTCTTTTGACCGGTAGAATGGATTTTTTAAAAAAATGGCCATCGGTTGTGTTAGGCTGTTCTGTAGGGGCATTTGAAAAAATGCCGAGTCAGCATATTTGCAAAAATTGAAAAAAAGAATTTTCTTCAGAACCGCTGATCAGAATCTTTTGATATTTGGTACACAGCATCCATAAGATGGTCAAATACAAGAGTATTCAAATCGACCCTCACGGTTCATATTTGGGCTCAACAGAGGATCCCAAATAATTAACTTAGGGCGCTATGGGGAATAAGCTTTAAAAATGTTCTTCTTCAGATCAAAGTCAGATTCTTTTGATACTTGGTATACAGCATCTCTACAGGGGTCAGATTGAAGTTTGTTCAAATTGAGTCCTTGGGTTAATTTTTGGGCTTCCTATGGAAGTCTGAATATTAACTTGGTGCAATATAGGGAATAATCTTTAAAAATCTTCTTCTTCAGATCCACCAGTCAGATTCTTTTGATATTTGGTATGCAGCATCTCTAGGGGGGTTAGATTCAAGTTTGTTCAAATGGGATCCCTGGATGAATATTTGGGCTCTTTATTGGAGCTCAAATTTTAACTTGAGAAAATGAGAAAATTTCTTAATAAATCTCTTCTTTTTCAGACCCACTAGTGAGAATCCTTTCATATTTGGTAGGTGACATCTGTAGAGGTGTAAGATTTGAATTTGTTCAAATCGACTCCCTGAGTTAATATTTGGGCTTCCTATGGGAGCCTGATTATTAACTTGGTGGAATGGGGGGGATATTCTTTAAAAATCTTCTTCTTCAGATCCACCGGTCAGCTTCTTTTGATATTTGGTATGCAGCATCTTTAGGGGGTAAGATTAAAAGTTTGTTCAAATGGGATCCCTGGATGAATATTATGGCTCTTTATTGGAGCCCTAATTTGAACTTAGTTCAATATGAGAAAATTTCTTAAAAATTCTTCTTTTTCAGACCTGCTGTTGAGAATCCTTTCATATTTGGTATGTGCCATCTCTAGAGGTGTAAGATTTGAATTTGTTCAAGTCGAGTCCCTGGGTTAATATTTGGGCTTCCGGTGGGAGCCTGAATATTAACTTTGTGCAACATGGGCAATAATCTTTAAAAATCTTTTTCTTCAGATTCATGAGTCAGAGATTCTTTTGATATTTGGTATGCAGCATCTCTTGGGGGGTTAGATTCACGTTTGTTCAAATGGGATCCCTGGATGAATATGTGGGCTCTTTATTGGAGCCCAAATTTTAACTTTGTGCAATATGAGAAAATTTCTTTAAAAATCTTCTTATTCAGACCCACTTGTGAGACTCCTTTCATATTTAGTATGTGACATCTCTAGAGGTGTAAGGTTCAAATTTGTTCAAATCGAGTTACTGGGTTAATATTTGGGGTCCCCTAGGGAGTCCAAATATTTACTTAGTGCAATATGGGGAATTATCGTTTAAAATCATCTCCTTCAGATCCAGCAGTCAGATTCTTTTGATATTTGGTGTACAACACCCCTGGGAGGGTTAGATTGAAGGATGTTCAAATCAGGATCCTGGCTTAATACTTGGGCTTTTTATTGAAGCCCAAAGTTTAACTTAGAGCAGTATGAGAAAATTTCATGAAAATTCTTCTTCTTCAGATCCACCAGTGAGAATCCTTTCATATTTGGTATGTAACATCTCTAGGGGTGCCAAATTCAAGTTTGTTCAAATTGATTCGCTTGTTTTTTCTTGTTTTTTTTTAAAAAAAAAAAAAAATTGGGGGAGGGGGGAGGTGGACGCTAGAGAGAACACAGTAGTTTGAAACAAAACAAAAATTTCTTTCAGTTGTTGTTTTTTATCACTTCACAGAACAGAGTTTGCTAGGAAGCTTTCCTAGGATCAGCAGAAATGAATGGCCAAAGAAGTTGCCTTTGGATGTGTCATAGCAAATCTAAAAAAATGCTCTTGCTGCTGATCACATGCTGATACACTCATCTGTTTTGACATTTTCAGCGTGAGCGTTTTAGTCTCACTTGAGCCTCTGGTTTGTGATTAGCACTGGATGGTTTTGACCGTTACGTTGTGTAAAGGGTTAAATGGTGTACTATCATATTACAGCCCTGTTAATTGAATAGCCACTTTGCAAATGAAAATAATTCAGTTAAGAGGGATTGGGTCACTTTATTCTCAATTATCACAATTCTTGTCTTATTTCATAATCCTTTCATAAACATTGAACTTTATCGTTTTAATCAAGCACTGCACACAGTCAAGTTAAGATGCAGTGTCATTGACACTTTTCATTGTAATAAGCTTTTCACAGCAATAATCAAATTCATTTGAATTCAGTTTAATACATGAAATGCAACTTCAACGGAACAATTGTAAGTTGTCAGATGATTCTCCACGGAATGCATGAGTGAAAAGACAGTGAGTAGCATTATTGGCTTTTCAAGTTTGTTGAATTATGTTATTTACGTACCAATTATCAGAAAGTGTAGACTGCTACAGATTATAATTCATGATGTATTGTTCAGATTTCCATGCAGGCATTGTATTATCTGACCTATTTCTCACACAAACAGATTTTAACCTTTTACAGAAAACATATATCCAAAATTTGTTATTTGAAAGCTGATTCCAACATTTGTCACAATATCCCTTTACTTCGAGTTCGATCCCTGTCTGGGACGACCTGCATTGTGTCTTTGAGCAAGGCAATTTATCCTGGTCACCTACATGGGGCACGATGACTCCGTGTTCTAAGGCGTACTGCACGTCGATGGTCCACATGTCTTCAACCACTGTAACCCTGCTTGAGCGGAGCTTGAAAGTGTTAGAATGTTGAGGAGCTGACAGTTGCTTGTCGATGCTCGGTGGGTCTACTCCGGGTACACTGGCTTTCTCCACCCGTAAAACTCATGGTCGACGATTTGCCATTGTGCAGAAGTATGTGACATTAAACACCAGTAAATAGTAAATCCCATCAGTTTAATGGAAGGAACTTGAAATGTGACCTGAAATGCACCAGGTCACCCTATTTTAGATGCCATTCAGATAAGCAGACCTTGTATTTTATCGGTGCTTGGGCTATAGGCCCCAACATCAGCCAGAAAATTTTTTTTTGGGGGGGGGGGGGGGGGGGGGGGGGGGCTTCTGTCACAAGGATTTTAACAACAAGTTGAATGGAAATAGGCATAAAAGTTCTGAGTGCAAGACTTGGATAAGGTAGGCATTGTGTTACATGCAAGACTGTTCAGCACAAATACATTTTGGCCAGTGGAAGTATGGCTGATGAAAAAATGGTGCTAATTGGTTGATTGATTGTTTGCTTGAATTTGGTTGTATGTAACCAGTACAATAATGCAAGAAGCATGCTCCAGATTTTTTGTGCCCTGTCTTCAAGTTGAAATAAGAATCGTCTTATTTTACTTGTTATGCGTATATGAAGTCATTGCCATCACTTCTCATCTGTCAGTACGTACGTCCACAATTTCCTTTGGCACATCTCACAAGGTCACATTTATGATCAGATTGCTTTGAAACTTGGTATGCTTGTTTGGGGTGACCTCTAGATGGGAGCTATCGATTTTCTTCAATTTCCTTCAAAAATTGTTGCTGCAGCCAACGTTCTTAGAACTTGGTTTAGTCAAACCTCAATATTTCCCTTTGGCACACCCAACAGAGCACATTTATGATTGGATTGCTTTGAATCCTGGCATGCTTATTGGGGTGACCTCTAGATGGGAGCTATCGATTTTCTTCCATTTCCATCAAAAATTGTTGCCGCGGCCAACGTTCTTAGAACTTAGTTTAGTCAGACCTCAATATTTCCCTTTGGCACACTTTCACAGGTCGCATTTATGATCAGATTGCTTTGAAACTTGGTATGCTTGTTTGGGGTGACCTCTAGATGGGAGCTTTCTATTTTCTTCAATTTCCGTCAAAAAATGTTGCCAGCGGCCAACGTTCTTAGAACTTAGTTTAGTCAAACCTCAATATTTCCCTTTGGCACACCCTACAGGTCACATTTATGATTGGATCGCTTTGAAACTTGGTATGCTTGTTTGGGGTGTCCTTTAGATGGGAGCTATCGATTTTCTTCAATTCCGTCATAAAATATTGCCGCGGCCAACATTCTTAGAACTTGGTTTCGTCAAACCTCAATATTTCCATTTGGCACACCCTACAGGGCACATTTATGATTGGATTGCTTTGAAACCTGGCATGCTTATTTGGGGTAACCTCTAGATGGGAGCTATCGATTTTCTTCCAATTCCATCAAAAATTGTTGCCACGGCCAACGTTCTTTAGAACTTAGTTTAGTCAGACCTCAATATATCCCTTTGGCATACCCTACAGGGCACATGTATGATTGGATTGCTTTGAAACGTGGCATGCTCGTTTGGGGTGACCTCTAGATGGGAGCTATCGATTTGTCTTCCATTTCCGTCCTTCAAAAAATGTTGCCGCTGGACAGCGATCTTTGAACTTAGTTTAGTCAGGTATCAATATATTCCTTTGGCATGCCCTACAGGGCACATTTATAATCAGATCGGTTTTTGAAAACATTGTATGCTTGTTTGGGGTTTCCTCTATATGGGAGCTATCGATTTTCTTCTATTTCCGTCAAAAAATGTTGCCACTGGCAATGGCCCTTCGATGAACTTAGTAAAAACTTAGTGCAGTTAAGCATCAAAATTTCCCTTTGACACCACCCTCGCAGGGCACATTTATGATTGGATCGCTTGCAAACTTGGTGTGCTTGTGTGGGGTGACATCTATATGGGAGCTGCCGATTTTCTTCCATTTCTGTCAAAAAATGTTGCCGCTGACCTTTGAACTTAGTTTAGTCAGGCCTCAATATTTCCCTTTAACACACCCTTCAGAGCACATTTATGATTGGATCACTTTGAAACTTCGTATGTGTGTTCAGGGTGACCTCTAGATGTGAGCTATTGCATTTTTAGCTCAACTTTGACAAAGTCAAATTTGAGCTATTGTCATGGCCCGTCGTCCGTCTGTCTGTCCGTCCGTCCGTCTGTCCGTACGTCAAGCAATTGGCTATGGCTCGGGCTAGAGGTCGTATTTATGAACCGATCTTTACGAAACTTCTTGTGTACCTTTGTTATGACCCTGGGATGGGAACAAGTGTTTTTAGGTGTGGTCCGAAATTCAAGATGGCTGCCAACGGCCATTTGTGTACCGATGATGCAAAAATCAGTTTTTTTGTACAGAACTTCTGTATGAAAGTTCTGATTTGAATAAAGTTTTGTATAAATGTTTAGTACCATGGGATACATCACATATATTATTATGTCTCAAAGTTAGTTTGGTCCAATCAAAATGCTGGAATACCTTCTAAAGATCCCACCGTATCGGGTTACTCACCTGATATTAATTAATATCAGGTGAGTAGCCGCCATTACTATTTTGATGCAATTCCCCTCACTTCGAATTTTCAAAATCTGAATTAAAACAAAATAAGAGAATTTAGGTTCCGAAAATATTTTTCAAGATACCGTATTTTGTGATTTAAAACATTAAATATGTAAAAAGATGGGCACAACAACATCACTATAAATAATAAATGAACAAACTTGTTTTTGAAACATTCCGATCAATCAGAATTAACAGAAAGTCGTGTGTGCGTTTCAGATTCAACTTCAAAGTTCAAGTTGCGTTATTGTTATTGTTTGCTCTACAGTAAAAAAGTGATTTTTTAATGTTCAAACTGCTTTATTAGTCTTTTTAGGTAGTAACAACAGTAAATGTACGCAAGGGGCCTCCAGATTATGCCGAGTTGGCAAGCAGCACTGATCTCAGTGGCAAGCAGCGATTCGTTTCATTTGTAAACAAGTACGGCAATCGCCCTTTCGCAAAGTGATGATTTCTTTACAATTACCATGGTTACACGTACCGGTGCCTGTTACTGTTCATGATTCTGCGCGGGTGCTCATCAATAGTGGTTCCTGAAAAATAAATTCCGGGCCGTTGTTTGTTTATGGAGAAAATTATTAATCGCTTGATTTACATGGACTTTCGACATAATAAATATGTGACATGGCGTGTAGCTGTCTGATACATTTCCATACAAGGCTCTGAGTGTTCATATCAGGTTCGGCTTCGCCTCACCTGATATGAACACTCATCGCCTTGTATGGAAATGTATCAGCCAGCTACACGCCATGTAACTTATAATACAGGTTTTTTTCTCGTGCGTAAATTATGCAAATTAGACTGACTTTGATTGTATTTAGTGTTACTTTCAGAGCTGTAAGTGCCAAGCTGCTATGGCTCGGGCTAGAGGCCGTATTTATGAACCGATCTTTACGAAACTTCTTGGGTACCTTTGTTATGACAGTGGGACGAGAACGAGTGTTTTTGGGTGCGGTCCGAAATTCAAGATGGCTGCCACCCGCCATTTTGTATCCGATAATGCAGAAATCTGTTTTTTGTTACAGAACTTCCATATGAAAGCTCTGATTTGAATAATTTTGTGTGTGAATGTTTAGTACCCATGGGATACATCACATATAATACGGGTTTTTCTCTCGTTTGTAAATTGTGCAAATTAGACTAATTTTGATGTTTTTTGGTGTTACTTTCTGCACTGTAAGTGCAAATGCCAATACGGCTCGGGCTAGAGGCCGTATTTATGAACCGATCTTTACGAAACTTCTTGGGTACCTTTGGTATCACTGTGGGGACGAGAACGAGTGTTTTGGGGTCCGGTCCAAAATTCAAGATGGCCGATGGCAGCCATTTTGTACAAAATTAAGGTGCAATCAGATTTTTGCACAGAACTTCCATATGATAGCGCTGATTTGAATAATTTTGTGTGTGAATGTTTAGTACCATGGGATACATCACATATAATACGGGTTTTTTTCTCGTGCAGAAATTATGCAAATTAGATGAACTTTGATTTTTTCAGTGCGACTTACACACAGTAAGTACACATGTCAATACGGCTCAGACTAGAGTCTGTATTTATGAACCGATCTTTACGAAACTTCTTGGGTACCTTTGTTATCACCATGGGATGAGCAGCGAGTGTTTTTGGGTGTGGTCCGAAATTCAAGATGGCCACCAGCAGCCATTTTGTACCAAAATTAGTGCAGTCAGTCTTTTGTACAAAACTTCTGTTCCCCGTTGGGAACCCCGGGAAGTAAGCAGCACTTGTTTACTGTGGTAAACCAGTTCCGCTTTACTAGTAAAATAGGACCCAGTCACCAATGCTTGGGGTGAAAGTCCTCTAAAATGGGCAACATGTTGATCAACGATTGACTAAACTTGACTTCATCTCCATGTTGTGTCACGATTAGCCATGGTGCATAAATATGTGACGTTAACCACCAACAAACCAACCAACAGAACTTCTGTATGAAAGTTCTGATTTGAATAAATTTGTGTATGAATGTTTAGTAACATGGAATACATCACATATTGTAAGGGGTTTTTTTTTTGTGCTGAAATTATGCAAATTAGATGAACTTTGATTTATTCAGTGCTACTTACACAATGTGAGCACACATGTCAATACGGCTCAAGGTAGAGGCTGTATTTATGAACCGATCTTCACAAAACTTCTTGGGTACCTTTGTTATCACCTTGCGACGTGAATGAGTGTTTCTGGGTATGGTCCAAAATTCAAGATGGCTGCCAGTGGCCATTTTGTACCAAAATTAGGTCCAATCAGTTTTTTGTCACAAGTTCTATGTAGCTCGTATTTATGAACTGATCTTCACAAAACTTCTTGGGTACCTTTGTTTTTACCTTGGGACAGGAATGAATGTGTTTTGGGGTGCCTTTGTTATCACTGTGCTATGAGAACAAATATTTTGGGGTTCAGTCAGACCCACTCTGGGACTCAAAGATTTCTTTTCTTGTTTAGCATCTGACTGTCACCCACCTTTACAATACTTTACCTATACATTTGTTACAGGCAACGGTCAGTATTTATGTACAGACCATTAAAATACTTTATATATACCTTTGTTATCAGGTCATTACCTAGATGTTTGTCATTGCTGTGTCACATACTATACATGTGCTTGTGTTTGTCTTGACAAGTTGAGCTACAGTGTCATTGACACTTTCATTTTTAGCTCCGCTGACAAAGTTAGCAGAGCTTTTCTTATACTGATTCGTCCGTCCGTCGTCAACATTTTATTTGTCCGAGCCATAATTTCTAAACCGCTGAATATTTTTCCACCAAACTTCATAACAATATGTATTATCAATAGACGGTGTGGTCATCGTCTGTCCGTCGTCAACATTTTATTTGTCCGAAATTCCGTCCGTCCGTCGTCAACATTTCCGAGCCATAATTTCTAAACTACTGAATATTTTTGGACCAAACTTTATAACGTCATGTAATGTCAATAGGCGGTGTGTAATCGATCCAAGCCATAATTTTCGTGACAACTGAAAATTTTTCGGCTAAAGTTTGTAACAATATTAGTATTAGAAAACATGCCCATGCGATCAGTGGCCCTCAGCGGAGCTCTCTAGGCGTGACAGGCCTCTTGTCATTTCCATAAAACATTATTGTCGTTATCACCAGTCTTTGAACTTGCTGGATTTGTGCATCAACTTATCCCTTTTGAACTCTCAGGAGGGAAAATTTATGAATTTCCATAACCCCCCCCCCCCCCCCCCCCCCCCCCCCCACCACCCCAAAAAAAAAACATTGCCACAAGCAATGACCTTCTACTTAGTGCATTTGTGCATAACACCTTCCTTTGGCATGCCTCAGAGGGCACATTCATTATCAGGTTGTTTTGGAACTGTTAGCAACAATCTTTGAATTTATTGCCGTTGTGCATCAACATTCTTCTTTGACATGGCCTACAGGCCACATTTATCATAGGATTGTTTTTGAACTTGGTGTGCTCATTAGGCAAGACCTTTATTTAGATAAGAGCTATTGATTAGCATTCATTTCTGTGAAAAAAGTTGCCATTTACAATAACCTCTGAACATACTGCATTTGTGTATCAACATTCTTCCTTTAACCAGTCTTACTGTTTACATTTAAAAAATGCATGGATTACTCTGACGTTGTGCACACACAATGCTGTTATGTTGAAATTTCATCAAATAACATTGGTACCAATGATCTTCAATTTTGCCGTTTCATTTATAACGTACCAAGTTCAAGTTTGTCAAGTTGAGCTACAGTGTCATTGACACTTTCATTTGAATTTCAGATTTAAAAAATCCAAAGTCAAACAAGAAAACTGCAGGTTTTACAGAACAAGAAAGAACTGAATTCACTAATTTGCTGAATGAAGGATTTTTTGATTCCTTTAGATTTTTATACCCCGAACAGGAGGAAGCTTTCACATTCTGGACGTACATGATGAATGCAAGAGCAAAGAATAATGGATGGTATGCTAAAAATCTTATCTGCAGTACTGTGATAACAAAATTGGGATTTTTCTTCATCAGATTTTAATTGGGTCACCAGGGTTCACACTCAAATGAAAAGTCTATGAATGTTGGCCCCTTTCTTGAAAAGTGCTTGAAATTGTTTACAGCCTAGAAAAAGTACATAATTTTCCATCACTCCTCTTAGAAAGACGAACACTTATTGTTTTATTCCCCATAGGACCCTTTAATTATTGTCATAATTTAAGGTCAGTACAACATAATATTTGTAGGTTTTCTCTTCCCAAATCACGAAGGAGTTGAAAGCACATGGTTTGAAAAAATTAAATTTGATAGGTCATTTCGTCAGACATGTCATTTTGATGGGGAAAACAATACTTACACGTCAATAAATAATGAACAAATTAGCAAATATAGATGTTGTTTTATTAAATATATTACCATTATTCAATTAAGAATTGAATGCAATTTTTATAATCTTTATTGGAGTGTGAACGTGTGGGAATGGGTACAAATTATGTATGAATCCTGAAGGGATTCATACAATTTGTACCCATTCCCACACGTTCATACTGTAATAAAGATTATAAAAATTGCATTCAATTCTTACAATTACATTCCGTAACTGTTTAAACTACTTTTTACCAAACAACAAAGCAGAAATGCGAAATAAAACATGTACGAACGAACTAGGCAAAAAACCACCCTCACACAAAATACAAAGCGCACAACTCTGATTTTTAATTTTCTCAACTTTAGAAATGGATACGAGTATTTTAGTAACGGGCTTTATGCCACAGTTGGGAAATGTCACCAAAGAAACAGCAGCGGAGTTGATCACTTCGAGAGGATGCTAAAAGTTAAAAACCCACCCAAACACCGCCCGAATTACATTCTGTCAACTGCACTCTACCGTAAATGCGGGTCAAAGTTCGACCAAATGTATTCATTGGAAAATGAATTACATTTGGTCATGACGTTTTCACCCAGCTGACCAACAGGAATTGAGTATTTGGACCCAAGACGTATAGCTACATTAACAATGTAATTATTATATTGTGCATGCAATAATGCATTGACCATACAACAATGAACACAGAAAGAAATGTGAAATATTCAGCTGAAAAAAATCTTTGTCTTGTTTTAAGTTTGGTTTTCGATTCACAATCACAGGGATCAGGCACCAGTTTGGGATGATCCTAGAGTGGGTGTCCGAAATTTTGGGGCATAAAAAAAATTATTTTGGGGTTAAAGAATGGTGCCTGCAAACAGAAGGTGTACGAAAATATAGATGAAATATATTAACTTTCTCAGGCAAGACTAATTGTGAAAGTCCAAGAATGTAAATATGGACCCAATTATTCCTAATAACGAAAGATCCGATATACCGGTATTTTTTCAAGACATTTTACCGGCTACAAAAATGATATGGAACGGTATTGAAATACTTGTTTATCGACCAGCACTATCCCATCGTATGGCCATAAAGCAAAAAAGATCGGGTAATTAATACATATTATAGGTGTTGATCACTGATATTTTACTTGGGTCAGGGTTCCCAGTATAGCCAATATAGCCCCAAAATCAATCTCAGGCATTGAAAATTTCACTGTCAGGAAGGGGACATGGTCACACCCCTCTCTAACCCTCACCCAGCTCAGGTCAACTACTTGCACCATACATCATACTCTGTGGCTAAGAGCAACGTTTCAGGGTTGTGGTCACAATTAGCCATTGTGCAGAAATATGTGATCTTAAACACCAATAGATAAATAAAATAAGACAATAGTAGGGTTGAATCTCGGTAACAGGAATTTTCTGTTTTACGTTTTTCAAAAGTCGGTCATAATACCACAAATCTTTCTGAATATCTGTCTCGATACCCAGGAAATTCCCAGGACAGAACTGGAAATCCAACCTTCGATTCCCAGTTCTAGTCTTATGAATTTTCCGGGCATCAGCACGCATTTTCAGAACCGTTAACCTGGAAATTCTCATTTGGGAGATTAAACCATAGCTCCAATGACGATGCTGGCCTCGGAAGAAATTTATATTTGCTGTAATCTCATAAAGTATAATATGCAATAATTGATACCATGGTCTATGAATTTCACAGGTATCGTGATTGACTTTCAGAACCTGGAACTGCAGGGCTTTTGAATTCCCGTTCCCGGTATTCAACCTTAGACTATAGTCATAAATCCAGTATATCACATTATTTAACAACAAACACCAGTTCCTGCTCAGCCAACATTTGATAAGTTCCTTACTTTTGGCAAGACAAGAAGATCCCTTGTGCGCAGGTGTAGTGATCACTAGGTTTAGTGATTTTCGTACACCTTTTGTTTGCAGACACCATTCTTTCACCCCAAAATAATTTTTAGCTCATCTTGACAAAGTCAAGCTGAGCTAATCTCATCGCTCTCCATCTGTCGTCCATCAACACCATGTTTTGGTCTTCTCCTCCAAAGCCACTGGGTCAATTCAAGTGAAAGTTTGTGTGAGTGATGGTCCCAAAGGGGCATTGCATTTTTGTTCAACTCATCATGTCCAGCCCCATAGGGAGGGAGTGTGGGAAAATGCTCCAAAATATTTTAAAACTCTTCTCAAGAACCAGTGTGTACAATGACTTGATGTTTGCTATGGAGCTTCCTTTTGAGGTGTAGAATCAAGTTTGTTCAAATGAAGTTCGTAATGCAATATTTTGCCACACCAAGGATCCCCTGCCCTGCCCAAAATTTCTATTTTCTGAACCGATGGTCCGGTATGAACCAAATTTGGTATGTGGTTTTATTGGGTCATAAGTACTTGACCCATGCAAAAAAAAAAATATTCCCACATCCCCGAGGGAACCCTGGGAGCTAAAAATAAAAATATTTTCAAATGCCGATATTTCCCAAACCACACGGAACAGAGAGCTGTCATTTGGTATGAAGTATCCTTAGGACAAGTAGAATTGAATGGTAAAAACAAATTTACATCGGTTATGTTAGGGTGTTCTGTAATGGGCTTCGAAAAAATGCCGAGTCAGCATATTTGCAAAAATTTTCAAAAATCTTTTCTCCAGAACCAATCTTTTAATATTCGGTATACAACATTCATAGGGGGGTCAGATACAAGTTTGTTGAAATAAAGCTCATTGGTTCATATTTGGGCTCACAACAGGAGCCCGAATTTTTAACATAGGGTAATATGGGGAATATTCTTTAAAAATCTTCTTCAGAACCACCAGTCAGAATCTTTTAATGTTTGGTATACATCATTGTTATGAGGGTTGGATTCAAGATTGTTCAAACCAAGTCCCTAGGTTAATATTTGGGCTTCCTACAGAAGCCCAAATTTTAACTTTGTTCAATATGGGGGTAATTCAAAAAAATCTTCTTCAGATCCACCAGTCAGAATGCTTTCATATTTGGTATGCAACATCTCTTGGGGGGTAGGATTCAAGTTTGTAAAAATCAGATCCCTAGGTATATATTTGGGCTCGCTATGGTAGCCCAAATGATTACTTGGTGCAATTTGAGGAAATTTCTTTAAAAATCTTCTTCAGATCCACCAGTCGGAATGCTTTCATGTTTGGTATACAACATCTTTAGGGGGGGAGGGGGGGGGGGGGGTCAGATTCCAGTTTGTTCAATTCGAGTGCCTGGGTTAATATTTAGGCTCCATATGGGAACCCAAAATTTAACTTAGTACAATATGAGGGAATTTCTTCAAAAATCTTCTTCTTCAGATCCAGTAGTCGGAATGCTTTCATATTTGGTATACAACATCTCTAGTGGGGGGTCAGATTCAAGTTTGTTCAAATCGGATCCACAGGTTAATATTTGGGCTCGCTATGGTAGCCCAAATTTTAACTTCGTGCAATATGAAGAAATTTCTTTCAGATTTCTTTTCTTCAGATCCAACAGTCAGAATGCTTTCATATTTGGTACACAACATCTCTTGGGAAGTCAGATTCAACTGTGTTCAAATCAAGAGCCTGGGTTAATATTTGGGCTCCCTATGGAGCCGGAATTGGCCATTTTGCTGAAGAATTAAAAATTTTGTATTCAGTACCCTCTAGAGGTGTGTAACTAAGATTAATCCACATAGGTTGTATCAAGGTTCTTCATAGGGGAGCTCTACATTTTACTTTATGATCAACTGAAGAAAAGGCATGATGCCCGGATTATTTTTGTCACTCCTGTGGGACTCAAGGATTGACAGTGTAGCGTATGGAGATGGCTTGCTTAATGTACTCATTCTTGGACTCTTGTGTTCTGTTCAAGATGAGTGCTTCAGGCCCCATAGGGCCTCTTGTTTTTTATGCCCCGAAATTTCGGACACCCACTCTGGGATCATCCCGAACTGGTGCCTGATCCCAGTGATTGTGAATCAAAAGCCAAACAAGCCTGTTGGATTACATTAGTACTGACCCATCTTCCTTAAGGTCCTGGACAATTGTCCAGAATTCATACCTGACCACAGCCTGTACATGTCCAGTGGCTTAACAGTGATTTCTAGTCAAGTCTTTACTGCCTTAACAGGCAGCCAAGACTTGACTAGATACCACTGCCTACTAATTTGTTTATTATTGTTTGTTAAGGGCAACTGTTTTGAGGTCTTTAAAGTCAGAAATTGGCCTTTAACTGGTAGAGTGCAGAAGCCACTATCAGGGCTTTAATATGAAGAGCAGGTACCCCGGCCCAAAGGTGTCATTCTGTGGATGTGTTTCATATTATCTTAGAAGTGAAATTAATTAGTCTTCATGGGTTTGCCTTGTTACAATTTATGGGAGAGTGCCAACAGGCACTCTCCCATAAATTGTAACAAGGCAAAGACACGTGAACAAATTTTGATGACCAAAAATAACTTAGCACTCTACCAGTTAAGGGTCACAGTATGGCTTTCCATGCGGTGGGCAGCATTTCCTTGAACGCTATAAAATTAGATTGCAAACCCTAATTATAGGAATAATCATCAAAAATTTAATTAATGAAACTCCGGGTACAACCAGGTGCTTCATTAATTAAAATTTTGCTGCTAGTGATTTTTATTACCTGGTAAATGCATTCGTGGACATCACTGCCCACACGTGGATTGTTGGAAATAGAATTTATTGTAATCACATTACCATTTCTTATCCTCACATTTAAAAAAAAACTGTTCCAAGACTTTTTTATAAATTTAGTATATAGCCTAAGGCCCTTTTGGTGATAATATCATGAAGGGGATTACAATTCGGCCGTGTCCAGGTATCTCTTCAGGAGCTCAGGAGCTATTGTTGGAGATGGGTGTTATTAGAATCTTGAGTTTGGTAACAGTATCGGTATTTTTAGGGGGATATACCAAGGTATGGGTTTGGTATTCGGTATCTGACTTGATTGAGATTTGTTGATAGTACCAGAAGGGGATTCACATCAGAAAAATGCCGCTCAGGATCACCGATCCAATGTCGAGTTGTGACAACAGTTCCTCGCACCAAGGCCAACACACCTATGAAGTTTCATGACTCTAGGTTGAACCACTATCAAGTTCTCATCCGGAAACCAATTGTTGCGATATACTATGTTCAAGGTCACTGTGACCTTGACCTTTGACCTGGTGAGTCCAACATCAATAGGGTTCTTCCTCGCACCAAGGCCAACACGCCTGTAAAGTTTCATGACTCTAGGTTGAACCATTATCAAGTTATCATCCGGAAACCAATTGTTGCGATATACTATGTTCAAGGTCACTGTGACCTTGACCTTTGACCTGGTGAGTCCAAGATCAATAGGGTTCTTCCTTGCACCAAGGCCAACACACCTATGAAGTTTCATGACTCTAGGTTGAACCACTATCAAGTTATCATCCGGAAACCAATTGTTGCGATATACTATGTTAAAGGTCACTGTGACCTTGACCTTTGATCTGGTGAGTCCAAGATCAATAGAGTTCTTCCGCGCACCAAGGCCAACCCACCTATGAAGTTTCATGAATGTAGGTTGAACTACAATCAAGTTATCATCCGGAAAGGAATTGTTGCGATTTACTATGTTCAAGGTCATGTTGACCTTGACCTTTGACGTAGCGAGTCCAAAATCAATAGGGTTCTTCCCCTCACCAAGGCCAATCTACCTATGAAGTTTCATGAATGTGAGTTGAACCATTATCAAGTTATCATCCGGAAACCAATTGTTTAAGATTTACTATGTTCAAGGTCACTGTGACCTTGACCTTCGACGTAGCATGTCCAAAATCAATAGGGTTCTTCCTCCCCCCAAGACCAACCTACGTATGAAGTTTAATGAATGTGAGTTGAACCACTATCAAGTTATCATCCGGAAACCAATTGTTTACGCCCGCCCACCCACCCACCCGCCCGCCCGCCATTCACTAAACTATAAGTCGAGTTTGACTTCGTCACAACTCGACTAAAAATACAGAATAAGTTCTACCATTCTACCACCACTCCACAAATGCCACTGCAAATGACCTCAATACTGGCTTTCTTTTGCCAACACAAATCATATCTACAGTAAATTTATGACATGTTCCAAACATGCCTTAACCTTTAAAGGCCTATTTCAGGCTTTTTCGATCTCTGAACATGTGCCCTTGACTTGCCATCGTTAGGAGGTCCTGCTGACAGTAGACAAATCACTTGGGCAGTGATTTCTAGTCAAGTCTTGGCTGCCTCTTGCAGCAGCCAAGTCTTGACTAGAAATCACTGCTAAACAACTAGACATGTACAGGTTGTGGTCTGGTGGGAATTCTGGACGATTACCCAGGCCTTTATTGGTTAACAAAACTGAAAAGAAAATCAGTCACTTTCATTAAAATGAACACTTCAGCTGCCATCAAACCTCAAAAAGGTCTTGTAAAAAGCAAATGCAGGAGAATTTGAAAATATAGATGGTTTCCATATTTAATGTTTGGTTCAGTTCGTTTTTTTCGGTATCCCCATGATTTTGGTATCTGTTTGGTTTTTCAGTATATTGCCCATCTCGAGTTATTGCCCTTGTTGGACTTAGGTGGTGGGAGGGCTGATCATATGACATAGGACTTGTTGACAATACGCATCCCACATGTTGAACATCATCTACCCAGACATGGCTAAATGAGAAGTCTTCATTATGTCCTGAAAACAAGATCACTTTCAGTGTTAAATGATGGTTGTTTTTTTCTCTTTTGCAGGAGGCTGGATTATTTTGTGTTGTCTGAGAGACTGAAGGAAAATCTCTGTGATAACATCATAAGGAAAGATGTATTTGGAAGTGATCATTGCCCCATAGTATTACTGCTATCACTTTGATAGTTGACGAGAGAGAATCAGAAAGTTTTTGATAACCTTTATTAGTGGATAGAAATATGGCTGTTTCATTTTGTAGTAATGAAAAGTTGAACTTTTTGAGTACTCTCCACATATGTGATTACTTTTACACAAAAAAGTTTTCCTGAATCATTATTTTTCTCATTTACTCCTCCCCCCCCCCTCCCCCCCCCCCCCCCCCCCCATCTTATGAAGTTGTGAGGAAGAGGGTGTGTGTATTATAGGAATATCTCTCTGTCCACAACCTTGTCATCATGTTGCCTCCCAACAAGTTCTTCAGGCACTTTGACCAGACATTGTTTACATCAGCAGTAAGATGGGTAGATATGCTTGAAGTAACCAGGTCGTGGACTGACAATATTTAAATTTTTTATGGCTCGAAAATTATTCATTACATCTTCGATACTTTGCAGTGGCTTTTGACCTTGTTACACTAAAAGTAGGATGAATAGAGGTGTATAAGGTAACGGGTGATGGTCAGACTATTTTTTTCAAGAGTTAATGGATCTTTTTACACTGAAAGTATGACGAATAGATGTGTATGAAGTAATGGGTGATGGCCAAACTATTTTTCGCTTAACTTGACAAAGTCAAGATAAGCTAATGTCATCACATGTGCAGAAATCTGTGAGTCTGTTCACATTTTCTTCAGCACAGGCTGCACCCTGTAGTTTTTGTCCAATCATAACTAAATTTTATATGCAGGTTCGAGGTCATGTCTTGCTGAGAATGTCCCATTTTGGTTGCGATCGGTCAACCATGATGGCTGCCTGGGTTCAAAACCCCAAAATCTTTAGCATAATCGACAGATCATATTTTTGTGAAGGGATTTCATTGTAACTTGGTAGGATGACTCCGTATAGTGTCTAGGTGAGAACGTCCTATTTTGGTCATGTTCTGTCAATCGTGACAGATGTAGGGTCACGTTATGTAGATTCCTTTAGCACAGCCTGCAGGTTGCATTTATGAAGGGATTTCATTGTAAGGTGGTAGGATGACTTGGTATAACATCTTATTTTGGTCAAACCATGACAGCCGTATGGGCATGTGACCTAAATTTGTTGAGCACAGTCTGCAGTTAATTTATGAACGGATTTCAGTGTATCTTCGTAGGATTACTTGGAATGATATCTAGATAAGACTGTCCTATTTTTTGTCGTGTTTGGTCAACTGTGACTGCCAAACAGGCACATGGCCTAGATTCCTGTAGCAAAGTCTACACATCATATTTATGAAGGGATTTCATTGTAACTTGGAAGGATGACTTGTTTTGGAATGATTTTACTGTAAATTGGTAACTTTGGTTGACATATGTTAACTGTGAGGGCCATATCAACCCAGGCCTCATTTCTTTAGTACAGTCTACACCTCAAATTATTCTTGTTGAAAACATAGTATGTAGGGTACAGAACTTAACATATTCTCAATTAACACAATTTTTGTCTTATTTTATAATATGGAACTGGCTATATATGTGAAAATGTGAAAGATGTACATGATTGTGGCATTAAATAAATAATGAGTACAGTAGAGAATAATGATACAAAAAGCCGAACAAATACCATGTTCTGTAACTTGATATTAACAGTATGACACAAAGATGTACATGAAGTAACCTGCTGTTTGACAGTTTCTTTAGGAGTTATAGCTCTTGGACACTTAGTCTAAAATATTGCCCGTCTTACTTCATCTGTTAAGGCTAGGTGATTTGTATACATTTGTGCTACACCTTGACAGCCTACATTCGCTTGCATGCGTAGAAACAACTGCAGGGGGGTGCGGTGGCTCAGTAGGTAGAGGTGCAGGCTGCAAACCGAGAGGTTCTCGGTTCGAATCCCACCTGCGGCAACTGCATGTGGAGGCACAGTGACGTGTACTAAGGCGTACTGCACGTTGATGGTGCACTTGTCTTCAACCAATGCTAACCCTGCTTGTGTGGAGTTAGTATGTTGGGGAGCTGACAGTTGCTCAGTGGTTCTCTTCGGGTACTCCGGCTTCCTCCACCCGTAAAACTGTCGAGGTCATGATTAGCCATTGTGCAGAAATATGTGACCTTAAACCCCAATAAATAAATAAACAACTGCAGAAGTGCATAAAATGTAATTTCAAAGGGTACCCCAAGTCTGCTTGTTTGGGCATCTGTTTTATTGCATTAAAGTGATCAAATGTGAAATTTGGACTAAAGGTTCACTCAGGCTACATTTTTCATTGCATCTTTATGAAACCGGATATAAAATGTCGAGTATTAAGTGGTGATGTTCATCTGGGTGGAATTCTTTTATTTGACATGTTGGGTTCCTGCGGGGTCTTTGATTCAAAGAATGGACTTGATTTTGAATGAGGGTCTCTCAAGGCCTTGAAAGTCTGGAAAATAGGCCAGGAGGCCTTGAAAAGCCTTGAATATAAATGAAATAAAAATGCCAATGACATACATTATGCTAACTATATAGTTTTACATGCTATAGTCTGAGATGGCACAGTCTTAACTAGGACCATCTTGTCATTACCCCCTCCTCCCACTTCCCTTTATAAATAAAACCATGGAACCATACTTTCTAGTTACCTCTGGAAGCATGAGGCCTAAATTGTGTGAACAATATCTCTTTTAACCCTTTACCCAAAGTAACTGCCAAAACCAGCCAGCGCAATTCACAAAAATCACCAATTAATTTTCATTATTTTTTAGCTCACCGAAGAGAGCTCAACTTATCACTTGCCGTCCGTCGTCGTCCGTCTGGCGTCGTGAACATTTTTCAAACGACATCTCCTCAGAAACCGGTAGGTCGATTTGCTCGAAATTTGGTATGGATGTTCATTACCATATGTCAATTCAAGTTTGTTCAAATGAAATGGACATGCCCACTTGGGGCTCCATAGGGGGCATAACTTTGATAGCACCGTATGAATTATAGAAAAATTATTAAAAAATCTTCTTCTCCAGAACCAATGGGCAGAATCTTTTGATACTTGGTATGCAGCATCTTGGTATGGGTCTGATTCAAGGTTGTTCAAATCGGCCCCCCCTGGATTAATATTTGGGCTCACTATAGAAGCCCAAATTCGAACTTTGTGCATTTCAGGCAAATTTCTTAAAAAATCTTCTCCAGATCCAGCAGGCAGAATCTTTTGATATTTGGTATGCAACATTGCGGGGTGGATCTGATTCAAGTTTGTTCAAATCGGCTGCCTGGATTCACATTTGGGCTCCGTACAGAAACCTGAATTCTAACTTGGTGCATTTCAGGCAAATTTCTTAAAAAGTCTTCTTTTCCAGATCGAGCAGGCAGAATCTTTTGATATTTGGTTTTGATATTTGGTATGCAACATTGTGGGGTGGATCTGATTCCAGTTTGTTCAAATCGGCCTCCTGGATTCATATTTGGGCTCAGTATAGGAGCCCAAATTCGAACTTAGTGCATTTCAGGCAAATTTCTTAAAAAGTCTTCTTCTCCAGATCCAGCAGGCAGAATCTTTTGATATTTGGTATGCAACATTGCGGGGTGGATCTGATTCAAGTTTGTTCAAATCGGCTCCCTGGATTCACATTTGGGCTCAGTATAGAAGCCCGAATTCTAACTTTGTGCATTTCAGGCAAATTTCTTAAAAAATCTTCTTTTCCAGATCGAGCAGGCAGAATCTTTTGATATTTGGTATGCAACATTGTGGGGTGGATCTGGTTCAAGTTTGTTCAAATCAGCCTCCAGGATTCATATTTGGGCTCAGTATATAATCCCAAATTCGAACTTAGTACATTTCAGGCAAATTTCTTAAAAAATCTTCTCCAGATCCAGCAGGCAGAATTTTTTGATATTTGGTATGCAACATTGTGGGGTGGATCTGATTCAAGTTTGTTCAAATCAGCCCCCTGGATTTATATTTGGGCTCACTATAGAAGCTCGAATTCGAACTTGGTGCATTTCATGCAAATTTCTTAAAAAATCTTCTCCAGGTCCAGCAGGCAGAATCTTTTGATATTTGGTATGCAACATTGTGGGGTGGATCTGATTCAAGTATGTTCAAATTGGCCCATTGGGTTCATACTTGGGCTCCGTATAGAAGCCCGAATTCTAACTTAGTGCATTTCAGGCAAATTTCTCGTTTGTTCAAGCCAAGTCCCTGGGTTCATATTTGGTTGGGCTCACTATGGTAGCCCGAATTATAACTTAGTTCAAAATGAGGAATTTTCTTTAAAAATCTTCTTCTTCAGATCTAGCAGTTGGAATGTTGTGATATTTGGTATGCAGCATCCTTAAGGGGGTGAGATTCAAGTTTGTTCAAGCCATGTCCCTAGGTCCATATTTGGGCTCACTGTGGGAGCCCGAATGATAACTTAGTTCAAAATGAGGAGTTTTCTTTAAAAATCTTCTTCAGATCCAGCAGTCGGAATGTTTTGATATCTGGTATGCAGCATCCTTAGGGGGGTGAGATTCAAGTTTGTTCAAGCCATGTCCCTAGGTCAATATTTGGGCTCACTGTGGGAGCTTGAATTGTAACTTAGTTCGAAATGAGGAATTTTCTTAAAAAATCTTCTTTAGATCCAGCAGTCAGAATGTTTTGATATGTGGTGTGTAGCATCCTTAGGGGGGTGAGATTCAGGTTTGTTAAAGTCAAGTCCCTGGATCCATATTTGGGCTCCCTGTGGGAGCCCGAATTATAACTTAGTCAATATGAGGAATTTTTCTTTGGCCGGTGAGCGATTAAGGCTCCTTGAGTCGTCTTGTTTCATTTTTTGTCTCAGAAACAGATTATGACCTCTCTGTGGAACGAGCTCGTCAAGCTCGTTCCAAAGAGTGATCATAACCTATGTTTTTGAGACAAAAAATGAAAAAAATTAGTTATTCAAGTATTTTGTTTGCAAGTGTCGTCTGCTTTTCATGTTAGGTAAAGGGTTAATGGAATGCCGATAGCCCTGTTAGACAAGATTCAAGGGATAGAATATTTGAAAATTGAAAGAGAAAATTTTTTCTGAGGATTTGGCATTACAAATTTTTACATCTTTGTGAAAGAAATAAAAGAAAAAGTTAACTTTTTATGCACCAGTTAACACACAGCACACTGAATGCTATGTGTGTTCTACTAATTGGATACAACTGTAGATGTTAGTGAAAAAAAAATGGTGAATATAACAATAACATGACTTTGGAGGGCATTGTGGTTTATTGGCGGCCCAACAGGTGTGAATAACAGCCCGACAGCGTATAAAAGGCCTGAGATAAAGTCTTGGGCCATTGATAAGCTGAAGGGCTGTTATTCACACCTGTTGGGCCATTAATAAACCACAAGGCTCGACAAAGTCTTGTTATTACTATTATTACCACTGTGATTCTGACAAAAGTTTTGGCCCTGTACCTCACATGGCAGCTACAAACTGCCAATTGGTCTTCATTCAGTTCGCTTGATTGAGACATTTTTAACGTTTTCAATTTTGGCAGATGATATTATCGTCTCAAACAAACTGGTGTCACATGATTATCACGTGATCGGCGCTGGTACGCTTTCAGTGGCAACGAAGTTAGAAAACTTAAAAACAGACCCGATATTTACCGCTTCTAAATGAGGAATAAAGGCTTAAAATGTCTACTATATACAGCTGCTTGTTCTTATGGGACCAACTTTGCTGGACATTTTACATATTTAAGAATTTAAATAAAAATCACATTGTTTACTAATTGAAACCATTTCTGGAAACTGTTTCCATTTTTGAGTGTTCGACAGTGAGGAACAAAAGTCACTTGATGTGTCGTGGCTGTTAATGAGATGTTCAACTCATTAACGGCCTGACACATCACGCGACTTGGTAAGTTTAGCGTTAAGTTCTTGTTATGCCCTGTTAAACTTTGTTAATGTACTAGGGAATGCCCCATAAAGAGGTAATAATAGATATTTTTTTCTTTTATATACACTGAATGTTTCCTATTGCACATTTCCCCCATTCTGGACTTTGTAGTGTCTCGCAAATTTTTGTTTTTATTTTTTAGATATTTTTGAGAATGAATATATTTCTTTTGTTGTTGAATCAGTTTGAGGGGAGCCAAAGACAGTTTTATCTTAATGTTTTTGTGAGAGTGTTTTATAACTTTGATTTGTTTTTTACATGTGTATCATATATTGTTGTACTTCATACATTCTTTTTATTCATATCGTTCTTATCATGTTTGCATTCTGTGGGGCACTTTTTTCCATTAATTTCCTTTCCAACTCAGCAGAACTCTGTTAATTGAATAGCTTTGCCAGTGAAAATTATTCAGTTAACAGGAGCATTCAGTTAATAGGGATTTGGACACTTAGTTATATTTTAGAGTTGACCTCAACAATTAATGTATTTTATCTTATTTCCAAATAGAACAAAATACTGCGTTTTGATTGGCTGAGCGGTACGGTGTAACTTGTAATTCTTAGTAGCTTTTTTTTTTTACACCTGCTGTGTAAAAACAAGAATACACAATAGCAGGCTATATGGCAAAAAAAATACCCATTTTAAATTATTAATTCATACCTTCTACTCAGTTATGTTGGAACAAAAATAAAATACAGGAAATTTAATATTTATGTGCAATAAAATATTACAGATATGGATGTCATTGGAACTGGCTTATTGAGCCACTTCCAGTGACATCCATATTTGTCTGGTTTTATTAAGAAACTTGCAATGTACAAATTTTCTGTCAGTTTTTCCCACAATTTTGGTTAAAGTATTATGTATACCAAAATTCTTGGAAATGAATCTGGTATCCTTGTGTTTTCCAGGGTGTATGGGAGTTTATACCGGTCTGGGAACTCATAACCCTTCGGCTTTGCCTCCGGGTGTACGAGTTTCCAAACCAGTGTTAATTCCCATACACCCTGGAAAACACAAGGATAACTAATATTATTTGACAGAGATCTTTTAACTCAAATAAGATATATTAGATTAATTGCCTGCATTGGATTTACGGAGGCTAAATAGGTCTATGAACAAGGTGAATTTTGTCTGCTGACCGATTACCGATTATTTGAGCTCGGCCTCGGCCAATTCCGATTCTGATTGTAATTCTGTGCACTACTGGACGAATTGAGGCTTGAAAGAACAACATTAAATTGAACATATTTCACACTATTAAACATCGTTGACTCGGGATGCAGTAAAATGGCCAAATGTGCACACTTGGGTGGTATACGTGGCTCTCAGAGCCACGTATACCTCCCAGGTGCTCACAGCTGGTCATTTTACTGCAACCTGAGTCAATGGAGTGTAACCTTCGCTGTTTTTCTGTATGGACTGACGATTGCTGCAAGTGCGCTCAATTGTAAGCTTTTAACTTGTGTATTCCGTAAAGGGGCATCTAGAGAAATTAAAAATACATATTGTGGTTGTTTCTCAACTTTACTGAATGGTATCATTGACATCATTTTACATTAACAATTGAACAATTGCATAAGATAATAAAACGTGGTTAATGAATCATCACAAAAAATGCTTGGCAACAATCGGTTGAACCAATGTTCCAGGAGCCATTGCTGCTGTCATCCGTTGCCCACAATTGGCCAATTTGGGTGGCCGATTCCGATCATTAGTTGAGCACTACACATCACAAGATATTTTGAGGCCTTTAAACCGTTACTTTGGGCATGCCATTTTGCTCTAATTTGGGCACATTAAAACCAGAAATAACGGCCCTATCCTGTTATGTTTTATTGGCATGCCTTTCCTTATGTTTCTGTGATCGTAATATGTTTGTTATTCTCAAATGTGAAGAAGAGGCACAGAGAATTTATATGTTTTTCTTGATGTCCGCAAAACCATATGCGACTCGGTCATTGGAACGAGCACATTCCAATGAGGGACCACATGAAATGGTTTCTTGAAAATGTTTTGAAATTATTTTTTTTTTTTTTCAGTAATAAGATATAATAGATTAATTGCCTGCATTGGATTTGCCAAGGCCAAATCGGTTAATAAACAAGGTGAATTCGGTGATTGTCAAGATAATTTCTCAACATATTATAATATTTCTGTACCATTAACAGGACTTTACTCGACAACCTATATGCAGTTAACAGGTTAGATTTGTACTGAAGATATTCAATTAACATCAACAAAACCATAAGTGACCCTTGTTGGAATGAGCTCATTAATCTGATTCCAATGAGTGGTAACATGATATGGTTTTGCTGAAATTTTGAACAATAATTATCAAAATAACAAATATTGATATTGTGTGAAGTGGGTAATGGATTAAGGCTTAACCCGTCACCCAACATAACAGCCAAACTGGCCAGCGCTATTCTCAGAAATCACCAATTAATTTTCATTATTTTTACATTTTTTTGTCTCAATAACATAGGTTATGACCCCTCTTTGGAATGTGCTCATCGAGCTCGTTCCAATGAGGGGTCATAACCTATGTTTATGAGACAAAAAATGAAAAAAATTAGTTATTCAAGAATTCTCTTTGCAAGTGCCATCTGCTTGTTAGGTGAAGGGTTAAAAGGCTCCATATTCTCGAGTGTTTTGCAAATTTAGTTATAAGTCACAAACAAATCCATAAAACCAATTTTGAATAATTGTACAGTCTTTTGATTAGGGGTTTAATATATTCCTGGTTTTCTTAGTAACCGGAACAGGAATGAAATTACACTCGAAACCGGGAAATGTCCCCGATAATATCAAGTAAATTTACGAGAGTAACATTTACGTGAAAATGAATATATTTTATTGGCAATCTGCCATCTCCATACGGAAAAGTTCTTAAGGGAAGTGTGAAAACCCAAAGCTGCTTTCAACTCGTCTTCATTTTCAGAATCGCTAGTTTTATCACCACAACTTCCTCCACCTTCAACTTCCTCTTCACTGCCATCACCATTCTTCCCTGCTTGCAGCAGAGGAGATTGGTGACCACAGTGAAGAAGGAGTTGATGTTGAAGGAGGTTGATGTTGAAGGAGGTAGTGAATAGTGAGTGAAACTAGTGATTCTGAAAATGAAGACGAGTTTGAACTTTGAAGCGAGTGAAAGTCTTGCTCATTAAGAGAGGAGTCCTCCAGAACTGATTGGAAGCTACAGAGATATGGAGAAAAATCTTACAAAGTCACGTTTGGTCAGTTTTTCAATTTAGAAAACTTTAGTTCAACACAAAAACAGTGCCACATGTGATTCCCTGTTTTGTGCTATAGATTTCCCAGGTAGCGTGCCTGACTTTTGGAACTGGAAACCCAGGAATTTCCATTCCTGGGATTAAACTCTAATTTTGATAAATGCATAATGAAATGTGCATCTGATTTTGAATCCAAGATTTAACACCTACCAGGATTTGATTGAACTTATATCTGTTTGTACGGGTATGTGATAAGAACAAATCATGTCGCTTATGAAATTGAGTTTCGCATCCACTAACACTTTTATCTTCTCATGTTTCTCAGCCTTCAACGATAATTTTCGACTTGGAAAATTTTCCATCCACCAAGGCTATGCTTTCTATCATGAGCATGACTGTGCGATAGAACACATAGCCTTGGTGGCAGGATATCACAATAATTACCACAAAAAATCCACGTGCCAAAAATTGCGAGGCATGCACTTTATTGTTCATTGCTTTTCAGAATGTAGGCAAGCTATTTTGCTCAAAAACAATTGTGCACCTAAAAATGAAAACTGATATTTATCTTGCACTCTTCTAGTTACACAAGAAATTTGTGAAATCATTCTCTCAGAATAAATCGACAAAGAAATGGGAATGGTTAACCCTTTACCCAACGCAGACGATATCAAAATTTATTTTAAATATCATTTTTTAATTTTTTTCAAAAAATTTCAACAAAACCACATCATGTGACCCCTCTTTGGAACGAGCTCATTGAGCTCGTTCCAAAGAGGGGTCACATCATATGGTTTTGTTGAAATTTTTCGAAAAATAATATTTTTTCAGCTGCTGAATTTAAATATTACGCGGGCGGATGTGGGCGATTTGTTGGGTAAAGGGTTAAACAATAAAATTACACATTCATAGTTGTGGAAAATCATGTATTTTTTAACATTCATATTGAGAAAAACCAGTCTCACAAATTGATCAAAGAGTAGGTGCTCATGTGTTGAATATATCAGAATTTCAAAAAAGTAAAATGACTAGTAGTGAGGCTGGGTTTTTAGTAAAACACAAAATACTTAGCTGTTTCCACTCATTTACTCGTATTTCATTGTAAAATTGAGAAGTGTGCAAGTTGTAAACTTGTCATGTCTGTTGGAATAAAAAAAGTAAAACATTGTGTTGTCATTATGTTGGTTTTATTTTCAACAGATATCAGCTTCTGTTCCATGCCCAAATGTTTTATGGTGTCCTCTGTCTCTGGTTTGGATGCGGTATACATACTGTCAAAACAAAGTTAAGCCCCCCCCCCCCACTCCACAAAATACCAGTTGGTATACAGTAAATGGGTAAATTCTCAAGAGAAAACCTGCTGTTTGTAGTGGGGGAATATGCCTTATTAGTAAAACAATGGTTTCAAGAGCATTTTTTATTTGAATGAACATTAGGCACTGCAGATGTCATCACAACGTCAAAAAATGACATGTTCAGTATCTGGTGGAACCGCCTCGAGCATCTCTAACACAACTTAACCCTTTCGTGACTCAGCCAAACCGGTCCCTCAGACTTGGGATATTGCAGTTAATTTGGGGATCATCTCGTCCATTAGATAAAGGTGTAAAACATCCGATTCATTTGGATTGTCAGGTAAGTCAAGATTTATCTTCCCAGCTTCAGAACATGGGATATCTGGTGGAACAAAATCTGTGCATTTTTCCCATTGAAAAATTTGACCAATTCTGCGACCATGCCACTCCCTCTTATTCTGCCACGTCCCAGACCAGCATTTCTTTTTCTGCCGTGTCCCCTCCCACTGGCCAGTCCTATTCCAGACGTTGTAGGACTCTCTCCGTCATCTGGATTATTACTGGCAACATCATCTGAACGTCCAGCACTTATAGTAGTGTCGTGTGTGTCAGCTTGATTTGAGCCAGACTGTACCGCAGAATCCTGTTCCATGTCACTATCATTAGAGTCCTATTTGTCCGTGGAATCACTATGATTCTGGTGCAATTGGCACTAAAACTAGCCAAGCAACTAAATTCATTCGGGCATGGAAATTACTTCTGTGGACTGATAGAGATAGCACACGTGGACTGAGGTAAGAGTAGATGCATTACTATGCCATCGGTGCGCAGCGATGGGTTTGTATTGTCAGTTTACCGCCATTGCACCGCTTGTCGACGAGACGCGAAAGGGTCAATCGGCGTGGCATGCTGTCGATGACCTTGCAAATTTCTCTCAATGTGATGTTCCATTTCTCTATAAGTGCACAATGCAGACTGTTGATGTCACGAGGTGGTGGCTGTCTATTAACCACTCCTGCTGACCATGGCCCACACGTTCTATCCGGTTGCAGTCCAGGCTTTTTGCATGAAAATGCATTCAGGTCACGTCCTGTTGCATATTTTTGAATTCTCGCACTATTCTCGTGGGTGAGGTCTCATTATCATCAAAATAATGAAATCAGTTTCAAGGAATTTGCGACTGTAGGGGATGGCAGTCTGCTCCAAAATGGGGTCCCTGTACATTTATTTGTGAGTTCATGTTTCTGTTGATGATGTGAAGTGGAGTTTTGCCCCAAGAGCAGACACTGGCCCAAACCAAGATGCTTCCACTACCAAAATGGTCAACAGGCTGAACATTCCTGAGAAGTGCAACAGAGAGTGACCTCGACAGTCTAGTCAAAATCAGACTTAACGCGGTACATCATATGTAAGTCAATAGCCAGCAGATGTTCAGTTTGAGGATCTGTGCCTGCTCCGATAGAGGAATGGGGAGTGTCACAACATGAGATATTGGTATATTCAGGTATTATGGGGAGGGGAGGGGGGGGGGGGGGGGCTTAACGTTTTTTTGGACAGTATATATTGATATTGTATCAAGGTTTGTAAGGAAATATATCAACGGTATCAATTTATATTCACCATGTACACCACAAGAAGTAGAGCTGCACTTATTTACTAAAAACCTTTAAAAATCTATTCATGAACCACCAGAGGGAATGCCTTGATATTTGGTATGGAACATCCTTTGGTGCAGAAGATTAAAGTTTGTTCAAGGCAAGTTGATAGGTCAATATCTGGGCTCTCTGTGGGGACATATCTATTTTGGTCTCTGCCCCAAATTTCTTTTTCAAAAACCTGTGGGCCAATTTAAACCAAATTTGGCATGTAGTAGAAGTGGGTCCTAAGTAATTGATTGCTGCCTCCCAAAAAATTTTCACAGCCCTGTGGCAACCCCGGAAACTAAAAACAGAAAAAAATTCAAAAGCCCATATATCCCAAACCACATGGAACAGAGTACTGTTATTTGGTATGAAGCATCCTTAGGACCGGAAGAAGGGATTGGTTAAAAAAAATTGCCACCAGTTCAATCAGGGTGCCTGGTAGAGGGTATTGAAAAAATGATGAGTTAGCATTTTTGCAATAGTTTATCCTGGAGGAAAATGTTCATTCACTGAGAACCTTCATTAACATATTGTTCTTAAATCAACAATGGTGCTGGAATTCTTGTTATTTTAATCTGAAAATTTTGTGGACTTCAGTTTGTTTTGCAAGAATTTTATTTCATGCAGACTGAACCTTGCAATGCTGGAAACATCTGATTCCTGTATGCATGTCTTGAATTTAACCCTCTCAAGACTGCAATGTGGGTTCCAAAGATTTTCTTGATGCCATGAACCAATCAACCCTTTTAATGCTGTATATGTATTTTTCTGGTTCCTTGGGAAAAATTGATCTGATTCCTGTATGAATATCTTTAATTTAACCCTCTCATTACTTCAGTGTTTTTCCAAAGATTTTATTTCATGATGAACTCTCACTGCTGTACATATGTTTTTTCTGGTTTCTTGGAAACATTTATCTGATTCCTGTGTGCCTATCTTTAATTTAACCCTCTCAAGACTGCAATGTGGGTTCCAAAGATTTTATTGATGCCATGATCAAACACTTTCAGTTCTGTGCACATACTTTTTTTTGCTGGTTCCTTGGAAAAAAATTGATCTGTTTTCTGTATGAATATCTTTAATTTAACCCTCTCATGACTTCAGTGTGTTTTCCAAAGATTTTATTTTATGTTGAATTCCTTCAATTCTGTGCAAAATATATATGTTTTTTTTCTGGTTTCTTGGAAACATTTATCTAATTCCTGTATGGATGTCTTTAATTTAACCCTCTCAAAACTTCAATATGGCTTTCAAAGATTTTTTATTGATGTCTTGATGAAACCTTTTTCAGTGCTGTGCACATATATGTTTTCTGGTTTCTTGGAAAAAAATTCTCTAATTCCTGTATGAATATCTTGAATTTAACCCTCTCAAAGCTTCAATGTGGTTTCCAAAGATTTTATTTCATGTAATACTGTTAATGAAAACCTATTTGATTTCTTTTGTTTATTTTTGATGCTTTAACCATTTTCACACAGACTTGAATTTACTGGTGGCAGTAAAATTCTGTTTCTCTAGTTTGAAATTTTTCTTATTTAAAACTTCTGGGCCAAATTCATTCATTCATGGCACAGATCATCTTTGGAGTAAACCTTTTCTCCTTTGTCCAAATGAAGCTGCTGCCATCTTCAGACTGGTGGAATTTACCTCTTCTGATTTTTCCCTCCAAATTACTATATCTCTTAGGGTGGGGATAATGCTCCATAGGCCTAATATGCTTTTAAAATCCTCTTTTTATAAGCCATTTGTAATAATGCTTAGATTTCTTGTTTGGAACTTACTTTAGTGATGCAGATGTTTTTCAAAGAAACTCAGTAAGTCAAAATTTGGGCTTCCAAACTTTAGGCTACACTCAATATTTCTATTTTCAGATTCAATGGGCAGATGTGAACCATATTTGTCATGTAATATATAACTGGGTCATAAGTATTTCATTTATTCTGGATTTTTGTTTGTTTGTTGGGGGGGGGGGGGGGGGTAGAGAGAACCACAGTAGTTGAAAACAAAACAAAAATTCACAGAACAGAGCTTACTAGAAAGCTTTCCTAGGACCAACAGAAATGAATGACCAAAAAAGTTGCCTTTGGTGGTGTCATAGTAAATCAAAACATTCTTTTCCATGATCCCTTCCGGCAATGCCGATTCCATGTTTTCTGTTACTTCCACTTTCCAACTTTTTCAGTTTTGGCACTAAAATTTACGAGGGTTTAAGAAACAGGTTATTATTGATCCATTTTAGTGTGCTAGCCAATGAAATGGAGATTTAGAATTTCAGAAATAAGATGTCTGCCTTTTATGATTGTTTTTTCACCATTCAGTTAAATACAAAGAGAACAATGAACAGCATACAATCAATAAAGAAGAGGAGTTAAAAACGTTTTCAAATGAACTGGCTTCTGAAAATGATTAAAGATATCGTATTGCAACTTGATTCCTAAAGTCAAACAGCCTGGAAAAGTGTAATGTGTGGTGTACGTCACAAACATTGGTCAAAACGCATTGCATTGAATTGCCACAAAGAGCATCATAGAAATGTACAGATGCCTAACATCTCTCGACTCTGGTCACTGAAATCTGGAAAGGTATTTAGTCCAGTCAATCAACTCAAACCACCAAGAAATTGCTATACAAATGTTTATATTATTTTTGGACAGGAATTAGATTAGTATGCAAAATAACGTATGAAAAATCCCCATTAATCCCATCATGGGAAAATGGTTATTTTGGGGTGAAAACATTGAAAAATTCAGTAAAATCAGAGATAATTGGAATTTGCTCAATACTCATTAAAAGAGTTCAAACAACAATCATTTCCGTGGTACTTAGATCAGAATAACCGTATACAATATTATACTTGAAATCCCAATTACTGAACACACGAAAATGTGTGATTTTGGGGTGAAAATTGTGAAAAAGTAAATAAAATGCACGAAAATTGGAATTTCATCACTACTCGTTCAAATGGTTCCAAGCGCAAACACTGTCATGGTATTATACACTAAATCGGTATGATTAATACCTCTCTTAAACACGAAATCAATGGTAGCAAACAAAATGTGATTTGGGAGGTAAACTGTTTTAAAAATTACGGTTATATATCATCAATGTCATATAAATAATAAATATAAAATAATAACTGGTGCAGACCGTGCAGTGTCAATGCAGACAATCTGGAGATCTGATAAATCGTTCTGCTGCTATGCGAAATCAGATTTCTAGATTATCTGCATTGACATTGCAGCAGCTATTATTTTCCTGGCATTTCCCACACGCATTCTCTATTGGTGAAGAGGAAACCAAGGATATAACATTGGAGGAAACGGGAGAATAGGAATACTTACAGGTAGAGGCATATACAAAAACCACACAAATAAACTTAAGACAAAGGGGAAAAGGATATTCAATTAGTTAAAACTATTTGAAAGTAATAGCCTTAACCAGGTGTTCATTGGAAAAACCATTTGGGAGAGGGTGGGATTACGAAGTATAACATATGGAACAGATGTGATCACTCGAAATCAAACAGAAATGAGGAACTTGGTAGTTCGACACAATGGTGCAGGCTGGTGGATAACCAGACCCAAGCAGCGCAGCTGTGCTGGAAGAGGTCAGAGGGGAACTTGGGTAGATGCCGGTTAAAGGTGGAATAGATATTGGACAATTATGCTACCTAAATTATCAGGACCCAAACAGCAGATAGTGTTTGAATTGATAAGCCAGACTGGGGAACTAAAGGAGAATTACTCCATAGAGACTGAAGATTTTTTAGAAGATGACCTGAAGCAGGGCAGTAGCCTTATCAGGGGAAGAGTGCTGAATGATTGCAATAGAAACTGGCAGGCTGGAATTAGGACCACAGCTCTTTAAATAATTTGTGCAAAAAAGATGCCACTGCCTTTGAGGAGTACCCAGATGGATATTATGTGTGTGTGTGTGGGGGGGGGGGGGGGGGGGGGGCGTAGGGATGAGGTCTTTGTTTAAAGTGAAATCGAAGTCACTGGAGTTGAGGGGGAGAATCGGAAAAGGAGAGGAAAGAGTGTGCCAAATGTGTAATTTGGGAGTAACGGTCCCCGTGGGAGCCCCAGGAAGTGAAGCAGTGCCTGTTCACAGGCTCTATTTTACTGGTAAAATAGGACCCAGTCGCCAATGCAAACCCTCTCTAAAATGGGCAACATGGCTTATTAATGCTCACCCCTGGTCTTGAGTTGATACCCATGCTGTGGTCATGATTAGCCATTGTGAAAAAATATGTGACCTTAAACACCAATAAATAAATAAATAAATAAATAATAATGGAGGTAACGGAGACCCTGGGACACTTCATTCTAGAATGCCCCAAATATTTGCCTTGTAGAACAAGACTCCATAGAATACTAATGGAAAACTGGGATGAAAACCTGAAGGATAAGTGGATGGGGAATGACATGAGGGAAAGGGTCAATTTTATAGTTAGAGAGATCGAGAAAGTGCCGATGCATGGAATTATAAAACCATCTTTTGACTGAATGCTGGGGGAGAAATAGCCTGGCAGTGAACTGGATTATTGTTGGCCTCGTTAGAGGACTGCGACACATTAGCAGAGGGCTGAAGAATTATTATTTGAACAGGTGAGTCTTTTTTGGCAACTACACCTTGACGTCTTGCAACCTTTGGCATAGTTACATCTTATCTTCAGTAAGATCTTTATTGGTGAAGGTGGAAGGTCAGTGGTGATTGGCAAAAACTTTCTTTATTTCATTTACCATTTTTGTATGTTTATTTGAGAGAAGTGTTACATTATCAAATCTTGAAGTCGCCGAGTTTGCAAAACTTGATGTGACAGTCACTTTTAGCGTGTGTGCGATCCACGGAAACGTAATTAACTAGAGATACGTTGTGACTCCATCGAAATTTCTCAATCCGTCATTGACACTGAGAGACGCTGAACGTTTGGACTGTGAAGCTATGGTGTTGGTGTTTGGAGGGAAAGAATCTGAAAATCTCCATACTTGTCGACAAAGACAACTGGTTGATACAGTGTCATCGCCTTGATATTTCACCAGTCTGCTGCGAATTATTATAGTTTACAAACACACCATTAAGTGCAACTTTGGTCACAGAGAAGTGCAGATACTTGTCAGTGGGGATGGAAAGTTCCAGATGGAAAGTTTGTGCCACTCAGCCCTGACCTTCCACCTGCACCAAAGACCTTGCTAGAGATAAGATGTAACTGTGTCACAGGTTGCGAGACGTCAAGGTGTAGCTGCAAAAATAAACTGAACTCCCCTGTTCAAATATGCATGGGAAATGCCAGGAAAATAATAACTGCTGCAATGTCATTGCAGATAATCCGGAAATCTGATTTCGAATAGCAGCAGAATCTTTTATCAGATTTCCAGATTATCTGCATTGACATTGCAGCAGTTATTATTTTATATTTATTATTTTAAGGCCTAAAAAATAAAATAATTGTTTCGCAGGCCCTCCCGCATGGTCCTTTTGGTTGCCGCATGTTCTCTTTTTATAACCAGTTTAAACTTAAAAAAAATAAAAACTAAATGGTTTATGTCTGATATTTACCCAAGTTAAAAACATTGATGAATTTGTCCCTTGAGTGCAAGAAGGCTTTGCAATGCTTTAGCATTGCAAAGCCTTCTTGCACTCAAGGGATGAAATACACCACCACCCATGCTATTCTGTAGATTATGAGGCCTAAAACCTGAACCAGGAACATGAACTTTTGATGGCAAAGAAGAAATTACTGAAATAAAAAATAAAATAAAAAACCGCTCGCCCGCATGCAATTTCACAAATAATGGCCTGAGAAACAGAAGATCTACTTTGTGTGGTCTTATATATGACATTTTAAAACATTTTACCCCCAAAATCACATTTTTCTTGCTATCATTGATTTGGAGTTTAAGAGAGGTATTAATCATACTGCTTCGTGTATAATACGATGACAGTGTTTGTGCTCAGAAATGTCTGAACGAGTTGTGGTGAAATTCCAATTTTCGTATATCTTTACAATTTTTTTTCACAATTTTCACCTCAAAATTACTCATTTTCTTGTGTTCAGTAACTTGGATTTCAAGTATAATATTGTACCCGATTATTTTGATCTAAGTGGGAATGTTCTTGAAAGTTCTCTCGAATTCTCTGGCAGCATCAAGTACAGGGTTGATGCTGTCAACGTCAAAGTATCCTGTCCTATTGGGTGAGAATGTAAAATGGCTGGCCTTTTTGCTGAGAGAGGCACATTCTATAGAGCTTAAGATCCCTTTGTAGTTCATCCCACACTATTGGGCCAAGAAATGTTAATGTAGGTTGTATAACGTGCATAACAACCCTTGCAAAATAAATGGCCTGAAAGTGATAAAAATAGGATGTGGTAACAAACTCTTTGGATGGAAGCCCTCAGGAGGCAGCATTGCTATAAATGGCCAGTTAAATACAACTTGATACTTGTGTTGCAGACATGATACAGCCATAGATAATAAACAGGACCTTAAACACCAATAAATAATAGTGATTCATTTATCACCATCGTGTCAAAATCCCAGTTTTATTGCTAAATTTATCTTATTGCTTGGTTGGTTTGTTTACTGGAGTTTACTTGTTGAGTACTAAATTATTTTTCAAAGGTGATTTGTTACATCATACGGGGACGCGGTGGCTCAGTAGGTAGAGGTACAGGCTGCAAGCCGAGAGGTCCACGGTTCGAATCCCACATGCGGCAACCGCGTTGTGTCCTTGGTCAAAACACTTCACCCCCCATTGCCCACGAGGGAGCACGGTGACGTCGTGTACTAAGGCGTACTGCACGTCAATGGTGCACTTGTCTTCAACCAATGCTAAACCCTGCTTGTGTGGAGTTAGTATGTTGGGGAGCTGACAGTTGCTCGCCATTGCTCGGTGGTTCTCTCTGGGTACTCCGGCTTCCTCCACCCGCAAAACTGTCACAGTCATGATTAGCCATTGTGCAGAAATATGTGACCTTAAACCCCAATAAATAAATAGTTACATGATACAGTGCTACGTGGAAGGGAAGCTTCAATTTAACAAGATGTTTTTAATAAATAACTGTTTTGTTACCATTTATTGGAGAGTGCCTATCCTATTGGCACTCTCCAATAAATGGTAACAAAACAATATTGAATGAACATTCTTTTTCTACTACTGTGCAAACGACAAGGCCATGCACACACTGTAAAGCCACTAAAGAGGCTTTCACCACTTCTCAGTGGGGACCTAATAGTGGCTCCAGCACTCAACCAGTAAACACTTTGAACAACCATCGTAAAGGACAATTTTGCAGGTGGAGGAAGACCCGAGTACCTGGAGAGAACCACCAAGCGGTGGTGAATAACTATGAGACTCTCCATCTTACTGACGCGGCACAATCAGAATCTGATTGCTTGGTAACTGCAACACAATATGAAGTCTCGCAAACCTTTCATATGTACTTCTACTTAACTGTGGGTAGATCTGAGTGGGGACTCTGGAAAGTGAAGCAGTGATTGTTTACGGTAGTAAATCGGCTCTTTTACTTGTAAAATGGGACCCAGAGGAGCAGTCGTTTGTAGTGATGTCTGACAACGTACGAAGAGTGAATGTATTCTGCTTCTATGCTAGACCCACATTTGGGCTTTATTATCCACCACTGACAAAGTCGGCAGGGAGCATATTAAAGTCATGCTCATCGGTTAGTCCATCCACAAATGTTTGCCCGCTAAGACCCAAAAATGTTAAAAATCTGTTTCTCAGGCCTTCCCGCATGGTCCTTTTGGCTGTCGCATGCTCTCTTTTTATCACCAATGCAAACTTAAAAAAAAAAATGAAAATGAAATGGTTAAAGTCTGATATTTTACCCAAGTTAATAAAATTGATAAATTTGTCCCTCAAGTGCAACAAGGCTTTGCAAAGCCTTCTTGTACTCGCGGAACAAAATACACCACAACCATGCTGTTCTGTAGATTATGAAGCCTTAAACAAAACAAACCAAGAAAATGAACTTTTGATGGCAAAGAAATAATTACAAAAATAAAACAGCCCACCAGCCACCACCCCTAAACCCCACCCCCTACCCACCCACATACAATGGCCTGTGAAACAGAAGATCTACTTTGTGAGTCCAAACTCCTCCTTCATTATACCCCTACTTTCGAAGAAAATGAGGGTATACTGGATTACATGCATCAGTCTGTGCATCCGTGTGCGACTCCGTCCGAGAATATTCATAACTTTCATAACTTAATGAAATTATTATTTTCTATAATATTTGTTGGTCATAGGTATGCCCACACTAATTATTATTTTTTTTTATTACTTGTTTTTATTACTTGTTCTCTTAGAAATTGTGTTCGTCTGAACCAAATTTTGTCTGTTCATCCTGTATCTCGAGTATCGAATGTTCTATTGCAATGAAATTTGCTGTGAACACTGCTTATGGTATAGGCTTTAAAAAAGGATTCAACGATATTTTTCACATTCTCCTTTTTAGAGTTATCCCCCTTTTTGACTTAGAAATTGTAGGAAATAGACATTATTTGTCTGTTCAGCCTGTATCTCGGGTATGGGTTATCAGATTTTAGTGAAATATGGCATGCAGTTTACCTATGACAAAGGCTTCTGCCTCATTGCATAAAACTTCCAAACACCAAACAATTTACCATACCTTTTGACTTAGAAATTGTTGAAAGCTTTTGAAGAAAATGGGAGGGGGGGGGGTATACTAGATTACATGCGTCCATCTGTGCGTCCGTCCGTGTGTGAGTCCGAGAATATTCATAACTTTCATTATTTTCTATAATATTTGTTGGTCATAGGTATGCCCACACTAGGCGGTACACCACGTGGGGGTATGCACCGGACGACAGTCCAGCTCTTGTTTTTTTTGTCACAATTTTATGAAATTTGATGTGAAGTATGAATTCAAAATGTAGAGGTGGAAAGAAATTTTTAATCCTGCACTCTGGTCCTTTTTATTAGCTCGTCTGAGAATATTCATAACTTTCATTATTTTCTATAATATTTGTTGGTCATAGGTATGCCCACACTAGGCGGTACGCCACGTGGGGGTATGCACCGGACGACAGTCCAGCACTTGTTTTTTGTCACAATTTTATGAAATTTGATGTGAAGTATGAATTCAAAATGTAGAGGTGGAAAGAAATTTTTAATTCTGCACTCTGGTCCTTTTTATTAGCTCGTCTGACTTTCAGTCAGGGGAGCTATAGTGATCACTCACCGTCTTTCGTACGTCATCCGTGAACATGGTGTTTGCGTCTTCTCTTCGCAAACCTCTGAACCAATTTAATTGATATTTGAGATAATAGTTTGTTATGACATCGCATTTTGATTTTGTTCAAATCAAGTTGCCTCGCCCCTCAGTAGGGCCACGCGCAAAAAAGTGTGCTTAAATCTTAAAAAATCTTCTTCTCATGAACCAGCAGTAGCAGAGACTTGATATCTGGTGTGCAGCTTCCTTTTGAGGTGCAGACTCACATTTGTTCAAGAGAAGTTCGAGGAGCTATTTGCCTTCGTTATTGGAGGGGCAAGAATTTTCGCCCCACCCAAAATTTCTATTTTCCAAACCGAGAGGCGGATTTGAACCATATTTGATATGAGGTCTTATTGGGTCATAAGTACTTAATTTATGCCAAACAAAATTTTCCCGTCACCCCATGGGAACTACAGGAGCTAAAAATAGAAAACAATTAAAACGCCCATATTTCCAAAACTACACGGCACTGAGAATTCATATTTGGTATGAAGCTTCCTTAGGACCAACAAAATGGAATGGTACAAAAAAATTGCTATCGGTTTTATCATGGGGTACTTTTTGGGGACTTTGAAAAAGTCCTTAGTCAGCATTTTTTAACACTGTCGGTAATAGGAAAAACATTTGACTACTTTTCTCTCAAACCACTGCTCCAAAAGCTTTCAAATTTCACATATAACATCTTTGGAAGATTGTTTCACAAGTTTATTGAAATCAATTCTCTGGGTCCATATTTGGGCTCTCTATGGGAGCCCACATGTTTAAATTAGCACATTATGAGGAATATATCTTTTGATATTTGGTATGCAGCATGTTTAGGGGGGTGAGATTCAAGTTTGTTCAAGCCAAGTCCCTGGGTTCATATTTGGGCTCACTGTGGGAGCCCGAATTATTACTTAGTTCAAAATGAGGAATTTTCTTTAAAAAATCTTCTTCAGATCCAGCAGTTGGAATGTTTTGATATTTGGTGTGCAGCATCCTTAGGGATTGAGATTCAAGTTTGTTGAAGCCAAGTTCCTGTGGGAGCCTGAATTATAACTTAGTTCAATATGAGGAATTTTTCTTTAAAAATCTTCTTCAGATTCAGCAGTCGGAATGTTTTGATATTTGGCATGCAGCATCCTGGGGGGGGGGGGGGGGGGGGGGGGGGGGGAGGAGATTCAAGTTTGTTCAAGCCAAGTCCCTGGGTTCATATTTGGGCTCACTGTGGGAGCCCGAATTATAACTTAGTTCAAAATGAGGAATTTTCTTTAAAAATCTTCTTCAGATCCAGCAGTCAGAATGTTTTGATATTTGGTATGCAGCATCCTTAGGGGGATAAGATTCAAGTTTGTTCAAGCCAAGTCCCTGGGTTCATATTTGGGCTCAATATGAGGAATATTCTTTAAAAATCTTCTTTTTTTTAAATCCACTGGTCAGAATCTTTGGATATTTGGTATAAGCTTTCCTTAGGAGGGGCAGATGCAACTTGTTTAAATCAATTCCCTGGGTTGATATTTATGCTACCATTTCAGGTGAGCGCCCACAGACCCCTTGGGGCCTCTTGTTATTAAATGACCTTCACAAATGTTTGTCCGCCCAACTCCTCCATTTCTTGGTGGATTTTTATGAATGATATGCAGATGTGTGTGTGAACAGGAATATTTGATTGCACAGTTTTTTTTCCAGAGTTTTGGCCCCTTTTATCATTAAATGTCGGTCAGATATTTGTCTACTTATCATTAAATGCCAGTCAGATATTTGTCAACTTAACTCCTTCTCCTACATTGCTTTATTTATATTTATAAAAAGTTGCTGTGAAGTATTAGAATGATGTGCACATGGAAAGGAATTTTTGATTGTGCAGCTTTTTTCATAATTATTGCCCTTTATTTTTGTGAAATGTCAATTATAATTTTTTTCTGCTGAACTCGTACACTGTTATTGTGATTTTCCCAATGTGGGCTGAATTACAAGTATGAAGTGTAAATGTGCATTTCCAAAGGACTTTTCAAATTGACAAATTTTGTCCAAGTTATGGCGCTTTTGTGGCCAGATAACTTAATGTTTAAAAGCGAATGTGTGTATCTGGCCCTGAATGTTTGTTTGTAGGCTTTGGACTCTGCTGTGCCATGGCCGATGGAGACAAAATTTGGAACCTAGGGGCAATTTGACAAGGAAAAGGACATCAGATGGGTCCTGATCGCAACTGACATCACACTAACCCTCATTCAACTAAGCCAATCTAGACTAAAGTTGGCACCCAGATGTAATATGACAAGGAAAGGGACATGGGATGGATTCCGATCGCAGCAGAAAATGCATTTTGACGTTAACCCTACAGTCTCTGTGAACAAGGTATAGTTTTCTCTTCCGTTTGTTTACAGGCTATAGACTCTGCTGTGCCTCAAAGGAGCCAATCCACACGAAATTTAGCACCTAAGGGTAATTTAACCAAGAAAGTGATGTGGAATAGTCCTGATCGTGGTATATGTGTTTACCCTTCCACCACACTGGGATGCACTTCTACATTTTCAGAGATATGAAGCTAAAGTTTACACAGTTGGTTAGTTGTTTATCAGAAGTAACAGGCAAGGTGAATGAATGTTACATGCGACATTAAATTAACCCTTCAACCCAAGCAACATGGTGTGTCCTACGTTTTCAGAGATATTGAACTGAAATTCGGCATCCAGGGTAATTAATTATCAGGAGTAGCATGGGCAGGGTAAATTGGGCAAACTGAATGTTACATGCAGCATCATATTAACACTTCAACCATAGCACTGTCACAGTGCACTCATATTTTCAGATATATTAATCCAAAATTTGGCCTCCTATATTTGCCAAGATATTGAGCAGAATTTCAGCATCCAGGGGGAATTTATCATCAGGAGTTACATGGATAGGATTAATTGGGCAAACTGAATGTTACATGCATCATTGTGTTAATGTTTCAACCACAGCACCGTGGCAGTGCTCTGTTACATTTTCAGATATACTGAGCCAATATTTGGCCTCCTATATTTTGTGAGATATTGAGCAGAAATTCGGTATTCCAGGGGAATTTATTATCAGGAGTTACATGGACTGGGTTAATTGGACAAACTGAATGTTACAAGCATCAACAAGTTAAACCTTCAACCATAGCACCACGGCACCACAGCAGTGCACTCCCTCATTTTCAGATACATGGAGCTGAAATTCAACACCTGCAGGTAATTTATTATCTGTAGCAACATTAGTAGGGTAAATTGTCTGAAAGGTCACATTAACCCATCATTTATTTAATTAGTTGAGACATTGAAGGTGGTGTTTGAGCCTCTTTCTCCTAAACCAGTGGCCACATTTTAGTTAAATTTCATGTAAGTAGTGGTTATATAGGGGCATTTAGGTTTTTCTTCAAATTGGATTTCTGCTCATATTGTGGAGTGGGGTGGGGCCAAAATGCACAAAATTTTAAAAAATCTTCTCATGAACCAGCCAAAGCAGAGACTTGATATTTGGTATGCAGCTTCGATTTGAGGTATAGACTCAAGTTTGTTCAAGAGAAGTTTGACGGGTAATATTTACCTTTGTTCTGAGAGGGGCAAGAATTTTTGCCCCGGCCAAAATTTCTATTTTCTGAACCCAGAGGCCGATTTGAACCAAATTTAATATGAGGTGTGATTGGGTTATAAGTACGTGATTTATGCCAAAAAGATTTTCCTGCAGCCCCGTGGGAACCGCAGGAGCTAAAAATAGAAAAAAATTAAAACGCCCATATCTCCAAAACTGCACGGCACCGAGAATTTTTATATGGTGTGAAGCTTCCTTAGGACCAACAGAAAGGATTGGTAAAAAAAATTGCCATCAGTTTTGTCATAGGGTACAGTTTCGGGACTTTGAAAAAGTGCTGAGTCAGCACTTTTTAACACTGTAGGCAATGGGAAAAACATTAAAAAATCTTCTTCTCCAGATCCAGCTGGCAGAATCTTTTGATATTTGGTATGCAACATTGTAGGGTGAATCTGATTCAAGTTTGTTCAAATTGGCCCCCTGGATTCATATTTGGGCTCACTATAGGAGCCCAAATTCGAACTTAGTGCATTCCAGGCAAATTTCTTAAAAAATCTTCTTCTCCAGATCCAGCAGGCAGAATCTTTTGATATTTGGTATGCAACATTGTGGTGTGGATCTGATTCAAGTTTGTCCAAATCGGCCCTCTGGATTCACATTTGAATGATAACTTAGCTCAAAATGAGGAATTTTCTTTAAAAATCTTCTTCTTCAGATCCAGCAGTCGGAATGTTTTGATATTTTTTATGCAGCATCCTTAGGGGGGTAAGATTCAAGTTTTTTCAAGCCATGTTCTTAGGTCCATATTTGGGCTCACTGTGGGAGCTCGAATTGTAACTTAGTTCAAAATGAGGAATTTTCTTTAAAGATTTTCTTCTTCTTCAGATCCAGCAGTCGGAATGTTTTGATATTTGGTGTGCAGCATCCTTAGGGGGGGGTGAGATTTAAGTTTGTTAAAGCCAAGTCCCTGGGCTCATATATGGGCTCCCTGTGGGAGCCCAAATTATAACTTAGTTCAATATGAGGAATATTCTTTAAAAATGTTTTGTTTTAGATCCACTTGTCAGAATCTTTGGATATTTGGTATAAGCTTTTCTCAGGAGGAGCAGATGCAACTTGTTGAAATCAATTCTCTGGGTTGATATTTAGGCTACCATGTCAGGTGAGCACCCTCAGGCACTTTCTGTCTGTCCATCCGGCGTTAACTTTACATTATCGACTTCTTCTCACAAACTACTAAACCAAATTGAACCAAATCTGGTGTGCATGTTCCCTGTCATATGTCAATTCAAGTTTGTTCAAATCAAGTTGACCCGCCCCTTGGTAGGTGCTAAACTAGAAAAGAAATCTTTGAGTCCCAGAGTGGTTCTGACTGAACCCCAAAATATTTGTTCTCATAGCACAGTGATAACAAAGGCACCCCAAAACACACTCGTTCTTGTCCCAAGGTGAAAACAAAGGTACCCAAGAAGTTTCGTGAAGATCAGTTCATAAATACGAGCTGTATAGAAGTTGTGACAAAAAACTGATTGGACCTAATTTCGGTACAAAATGGCCACTGGCAGCCATCTTGAATTTTGGACCGCACCCAGAAACACTTGTTCTCATCCCAAGGTGATAAGAAAGGTACCCAAGAAGTTTCGTGAAGATCGGTTGATAAATACAGCCTCTAGCCCGAGCCGTATTGACATGTGCACTTACAGTGTATAAGTAGCACTGAATAAATCAAAGTTCATCTAATTTGCATAATTTCTGCACGAGAAAAAAACCTGTACTATATGTGATGTAATCCATGTTACTAAACATTCATACAAAATACAAAAATTTATTCAAATCAGAACTTTCATACAGAAGTTCTGTACAAAAGACTGATTGCACTAATTTTGGTACAAAATGGCTGCTGGTGGCCATCTTGAATTTCAGACCACACCCAAAAACACTCGTTCTCATCCCACGGTGATAACAAAGGTACCCAAGAAGTTTTGTAAAGATCGGTTCAAAAATACAGACTCTAGCCTGAGCCGTATTGACATGTGTACTTACTGTGTGTAGGTAGCACTGAAAAAATTCATCTAATTTGCATAATTTCTGCATGAGAAAAACCTGTATTATATGTGATGTATCCCATGGTACTAAACATTCACACAAAAAATTATTCAAATCAGCGCTTTCATATGGAAGTTCCGTGCAAAAATCTGATTGCACCTAATTTTGTACAAAATGGCTGCCATCGGCCATCTTGAATTTCGGACCGGACCCAAAAACACTCGTCCTCGTCCCACGGTGATACCAAAAGTACCCAAGAAGTTTCGTAAAGATCGGTTCATAAATACGGCCTCTAGCCCGAGCCGTATTGGCATTTGCACTTATAGTGCTGAAAGTAACACTAAATACATCAAAGTTAGTCTAATTTGCATAATTTACGCACAAGAAAAAAACCTGTATTATATGTGATGTATCCCATGGTACTAAACATTCATACAAAAAATTATTCAAATCAGTGCTTTCATATGGAAGTTCTGCGCAAAAGCTGATTGCACCAAATTTTGTACAAAATGGCTGCCAGTGGCCAACTTGAATTTTGGATCGGACCCCCAAACACTCGTTTTCGTCCCACGGTGATAACAAAGGTACCCAAGAAGTTTTGTAAAGATCGGTTCATAAATACGGCCTCTAGCCCGAGCCGTATTGAATTGTTGATGGACAGACGGATGACTGGCCATGGCATAAGCTCAAATTTGGCTTTGCCAAAGTTGAGCTAAAAATCTTCTTCTCATGAACTAACAGTAGCAGACACTTGATATTAGGTGTGCAGCTTCCTTTTGAGGTGTAGACTCAGATTTGTTCAAGAGAAGTTCTAGGGGCTATATTTGCCATCATTATGGGAGGGGTAAGAATTTTTGCCCCACCCCAAATTTCTATTTTTCAAACCGAGAGGCTGATTTGAACCAAATTTGATATGAGGTTTTATTGGGACATAAGTAGTAAATTTATGCAAAAAAAATTTTTTGTCGTCGCCCCATGGGAATCACAGGAGCTAAAAATAGAGAAAATTTAAAATGCCCATATCTCCAAAACTGCACTGCACTGAGAATTTTTATTTTGTGTGAAGGTTCCTTAGGAACAGCGGAAAGGAATGGTCAAGAGAAAAATTGCCATCGTTTTTTTTTTTTCATAGGGTAGTTTTCCAGGACTTTTGAAAAAAATGCTGAGTCATCATTTTTTACCACTGAGATTAATGGGAAAAACATCAAAGAATCTTCTTCTCTTATACCACTGCTCCAAAGGCTTTTATATATTTCACATACAACATCTTTGGAAGATTCATCCACATGTTTGTTGAAATCAAATCCATAAGGGGGTGAGATTCAAGTTTGTTCAATTTGAATCCCCGGCTTAATATTGGGGCTTTCTATGGGTTGGGTGAGGGGGTGGCAGGGTGCATGTTAGGTTCAGGTTTGTTCAAATCCATTCCTTAGTGTTTTTCCATAAAATTTGCCTTTCATGACTTCATTCCTTTGTAGTACTGATGAACCACGTCTAACTGAATGTGACTCCAAATACTTCTTTGAACCACTTTGGCAGGTGAGTGATTAAGGCCATTTGGGGCTTCTTGTTTCTATAGTAACTATAAACCGCAATTGTGGCCATGTTTGCAATACGATCAACATTAAAATGAGGAATGCTGGTGAAGGGTGTCCCAGTTATCAACCATGCAAAGTTTCAAAACTTCAAAAAAATTTGGCCCTGTGGTTTCAGAGGAGAAGAGTTTTCAAAATTGACCAATCAGAATCAAAGAATGCTTCTGGCAGACATGTTTTTTTCACTCAACAGGAATAAAATGATTAAAAGTTGTAGAGAACCTCTCATAGACAATGTCTTCCAAGTCTGGTTCTATAAGGTTTCTATAGTAACTATAAGCCACAATTGCAGCCATAATTGCAACCCAATGAAAATTAAAATGAGGATCATTGGTAGAGGGAGTTACAGTCATCAGTCACACTAAGTTTTCAAACCATTTGGCCTTGTAGTTTCAAATAAGATTTTCTTGAAAATGCACACATTTATGAATTCTGTTTTCAACAAAAAAATCAGTGAAAGGCGGCTAAATATTTTTGAAAAATTACAACTTTTTTCAAAATAGCTTTGATTAGGTAAAAGGGTTACAGGAAACACATTACTCCAATTTTTGTCAAATCTTAAAAGATATACAATAATTACTGTCATCTAAGCTGACATGATTGCAAGAGAATGTAAGCAAAAACTTCCCCTGGTTTTCCAAACACCTGTCAACAATCAGTATTTTCTGATAAGTAACATGAGACTAATGATGCATATATCATCATCCATGTTCAGTTGCATTGGTTTACAGTTAAGTCAAAATAAGTTGTAGGATAATCCTATAAACTATGTATCTTTTTCTCTTCCTACACTGATAAGACCAGAGCTGACATCATTTTCTGGAAAGGTCTCACTGATTCTGATCTTGTCAGGGCAGGAGCAGCAGTTCACTTAGTTTATTGCAGTTATGCTACAGCTTATTTTGACTTGTACTCTATACACAATATTTTGGGGTTTTTTTTTCCCCAGTTCTCAGTGGAGAAAACTGGAACCAACTCTTACCAGATTCTCAAAAAACAAGTATTTTGCTGACAGTACCGATCTTCAAGCAGACAGGAGAGGCATTGGGTTAAGCATTAGAATATAGCCTCTGGTGGCCACATGTTTCCATCCTCTCATAGACCATTCCTGTAAAACTTGGTTCACGTCGGCTCAGTAGTTTTAGAGAATAAGATGAAAATGTGATTTCCCATAGGGTTTCTATAGTAACAAAACGCTGCAATTGTGGCCATGTTTACAACCCGATCAACATTAAATGAGGATCGTTGGTAGAAAGGGTCCCAGTCATCATTTTTTGTGAAGTATCAAAACATTTCGCCTGGCAGTTTCAGAGGAGGAGATTTTTGAAAATCTACCAATCAGAATCAAAGAATGCCTCTGGCGGCCATGTTTTTCAACCCACAGGAACAAAATGAGGATCGCTTGTAGAGGACCTGCAATAGACTATCCCTGCCAGGTTTGTTTTCACGTTGCCTCGGTTTTTCCAGAGAAGAGGAAAATGTGATTTCCCAAAGGGTTTCTACAGTAAGCTGCAATTACAGCCATGTTTGTGACCCAATCAACATTAAATGAGGATCGTTGGTAGAGGGGATCCCAGTCATCATTTATGTGAATTTTCAAAACATTTGGCCTGGCAGTTTCAGAGGAGAATATTTTTGAAAATCCACCAACCAGAATCAAAGAATGCCTCTGGTAGCCATCTTTTTCATCCGAAGGGAACAAAATGAGAATCGTTTGTAGAGGACCTCCCATAGACCATTCCTGCCCAGTTTGGTTCACACTGGCTCAGCAGTTACAGAGAAGAAGATGAAAATGTGAAAAGTTTATGGACGCCGGGCGTCAAGTGATGAGAAAAGCTCACATGGCCTTTTAGGCCAGGTGAGCTAAAAATGTGTTAAACTCATCATTGTGTTGAAACCATCAGTGAATTAACAGTTCCAATTGCATTGAATTAATAAATGAATCATCATGAATCAAAAACCGAGTGTTGATTTCTAAAGAATCCCATGACACTTGGAAAGCTTCTCCGGCAAAAAAAAAAGTCTCAAAAAGTGTGCGTACGAACATTTTTTGTTATCCTCTGTGGTTCTCTCAACCCCACAAAATTTATTCAGGCATAAATCAAGTTCTTATGAGCCAGTTATACTACATGACAAATTTGACTCAAATCAGCCAAATTTTGAGTGGAGACCAAAATGGGCATCCTCCCACAGGGAGGTCAAATTTTGACCAACTAAGTTCTTTTGAAAAAACTTTAATCTGTATCACTAAAATAAGTTCCATATGAGAAATCTAAGCATTATTGCGAGTGGCTTATGAGAAGATGATTTTTAAAGCATTTTAGGCTTATGGGGCATTATCCTCACCCCAAGGGGCATTGTAACTTTTTAGGAAGAGTAAACCCCACCAAAATGCTTTGTACCAAATTAGTTTAGACTTGGCCCAAAGGTTCTGAAGAAGAATACTTAGTTGATGGAGCACAAGAAAGATATGACTCTTCATTTTCCCATTGCCAACAGTGTTAAAATGGGCCACCCCATGAGAAAATCGATAGCTATCAGGTCTGGGCAGTTTTTAAAATATGGGCATTTGAATTTTTTTCTGTTTTTAGCTCCTGGGGTTCCCATGGGGCTGTGAACATTTTTTGGGGGCATCAATCAAGTATTTATGATCCAATTATACTACATGCCAAATTTGGTTCAAATCAACCCATTGGTTCTAGAAATTCAAATTTTGGATGGAGCTTAATTAAAATGGGCGTGCTCTCACAGAAAGCCCAAATATTGATCTACCAACTTGCCTTGAACAAACTTTAATCTTCACCACCAAAGGAAGTTTCATACCAAGTATCAAAGCATTTGAAAGATTTTTAGGCTTTTTGGGCATTAACCACAGTCCAAAGATGGCAGCAGCTTCATTTGAACAAAGTAGAAAGGGTATACTCCCGAGATGGTTTGTGCCATATATGTCTGAATTTGACCCAGTGGTTTTGAAGAAGACAAGTTTCAAAAGTTAACGGACGGCACACAGCGGATACCAAGTGATGGAAATAGCTCCCACTGACTTTCAGTCAGGTGAGCTTAAAAAAAATCTTATCATGTGACCCCCCCCCCCCCCCCCATTAGAACAAGCCCCTTCCAATGAGGGGGGGGGGGGGGTGTCACATGATATGGTTTGTTGACATTTTCTGAAAAAAAAAAATTTGGTTTGTTTTAAGCGTATTTATTTTGCAAGGATTTGCAAGCAAGTTATTCAACTAATGTTAATGCCTCTCCTGGGCCCAATGACAAAGGGGAGTGGGACGACCTTCATGGTGGCAACTTCGTGGCCTCACTCTTTTCAAATACTACAAAGGGATCTTTAGCATGTATGGAGTGTGTCTCCCTCCGCACAGAGCACAGCCATTTTATGTTTCCTCTTGACAGGATGGTATGCTGTGACAGCATCAACCCCACAATTGATGCTTATCAGAGTGTACAGACACCTCAAGAACTTTTCACGACCAAGGATCGATCCTCTCCTATGAGAGACCAGCACATCTATCCACTTGGCCACCACTCTCTCTTTTTAATTTGTAAGATATAGGATTAAAGAAGTATACTGAGTTAGGTTTCAAGTTTGGACAGATGGTCAACTACCCAGAACACCACAGTCGGCAAATTTTAACTCTTGCCCTACCATAAAGGAAAACTTTGAGATCACCTTTTGCAGGCCTGCTGTGACTCCAATAATAGTTAACTTCTTTCCGGTCTCCTTTATTCAATGGGAATGTCAGGAAGACTGCCGAATGGCCTATGCCAGTGAATCACTCCCCATAAGACCATGCCATTTCCATGCAGATCATTTGATATATATTGCAGAATAAATATTTGCTTGATTCAAATTCATGAAAAACAAGCTACTGAAAATAGAATATGTTTTCATTTTTGGAATTAACTAAAAACAACTTTCCACACTCCATTCCAATGAGGGGCCATAAGCTGAGTTTAAATGCATCTTGAGAATATTACTAGCCGGTTTTGGACATTATGTTGTGTGAAGAGTTGCTATACAGTACGTGGACAGTGGATTGTAACTAAATCACCTGGGGAGTGGAGTTGTCACCCAAAATATCAGTTTCAAATTCTGCACATATGGACAACAAAAAACACAAGCAATGTTTCAGCCAATGGACCTCCAGATTTAACCCGGAGGACCAATGGCAGGAACTTTACTTGTCATTGTCATACTTCGCAACAAATTTAGAATCATTGCTTGGGTGGATGAGATTTACACTAAGGCTGTGTAGTGCACAGGTTTAATTACTCAGTTAATAATTAATTTTTTTTATAACTGGAAGGCTGTGCAGTACACAGGGTTAATCACACTTTTTGGTTAAAAAAAATTGGTAACTGCAATATCACATATAGTACGTGGAGAGTGGATTGTAACTAAATCACCCGTGGAGTGAAGTTATCACCCAAGCTATAACTTTCAAATTTTGTACATATCGACAAAAAACACAAGCAATGTTTCAGCCAATGGACCTCTGGGTTTAACCCGGAGGTCCATTGGCTGAAACTTTGTTGGTGCTGGTTATGCTTTACAACAAATTTGCAATTATTGCTCGGGTGGAATTTCCACTCTGTGGTGATTTAGTGATAATACACTCTCCACTTACTGTACTACATAAAAATGTACACTCGCATGATAAAGATGAACTTATTTATAACCAGAAGGAAAAGAGGGACTAAGCCTGGGCACTGCACAGAGTTAGTTGGTAAGCAAACATACACTGGCTGACGATATGCATTGCACAGAATTATTTCATAGGCTGCCATACCACACACTACATGAAATTATACACTTACCAATGCTGTAAAAATGTGAAAGATTAGTTGGTTACATGTTATTAGGGTGCATGATTTATTTATTGGGGTTTTAACAACATTTTCGACGGCCAGGGTCACCTCAAGTAGTACAGTTTTATGGGTGGAGGAAGCTGGAGTACCTGGAGAAAAGCATTGAGCAATGGCAAGCAACTGTCAAGACTCCCCAACATATTAACTCCACACAAACAGGATTAGCATTGGTTGAAGACAAGGGCACCATCAACATGCAATACGCCTTAGTACAGAGCACCACTGTGCCCCTGTCATGTGGGCAATCAGGATTAAGTACCTTGCTCAAGGACAGGCTTGGGGCGAATACTTTGTAAATGTATTCGAATACGAATACTTTGAAATTTCATGAATACGAATACAAATACACAAATTTTCAAATGTATTTGAATATGAATACAAATACATTACAATGTATTCATGAATACATTTTTGAATACTTGAATACTTTTTAAATTGGAAGTATTTATAGCAAGGCCTTTAAGTTTGTTGTTTGTTGGGATAAAAGTCATTTTTAAACTGATGGTCCTTTAGCTGAAGCTTTAATTGTGCTTACCATGCTTTGTTGGAAAACTAAAGTAATTACCTGACGGGAAATCCACTCTATGGGTGTCACAGTAATTAGACTACTCTCCATGGACAACACATCACAAAATGTGAGTGGATTACCTCTAAAAACATCACAGACTGGCGATTCCTCCTGAACGTTAAGTATCAATTGCAATGACACCACATAAGAAGAACTAGTAAAGTTTTAGCCAATGCACTTCATGGTTAAACCTGGAGATCTGTTGGCTGAAAGTTTGCTAACAGCAGTTGTATTTTCTTTATAATATTTACATGCTTTCACCGATTATAATTAAGACATACTGAGCTGTACGAAGGTGGCCTTAAACAGGAATGAATAAATATGTGTTTTCACTGTGAAATAATGGATAAATAGAAAAACTTTAAATAAATCCAAAAATTTTAGAATATAATATCATTGAATAACTGAGTTGAGTCAAGGACACTGGCTGATGATATGCATTGCACAGAATTATTTCAAAGGCTGCCATACCACACACTACATGAAATTATACACTCACCAAGGCTGTAAAAATGTTAAAGATTAGTTGGTTACATGTTATTAGGGTGCATGATATATTTATTGGGGTTTTAACAACATTTTCGACAGCCAGGGTCACCTCATGTAGTACAGTTTTATGGGTGGAGGAAGCTGGAGTACCTGGAGAGAAGCATCGAGCATTGGCAAGCAACTGTCATGACTCCCCAACATACTAACTCCACACAAGCAGGGTTAGCATTGGTTGAAGACAAGGGCACCATCAACATGCAATATGCCTTAGTACAGAGCACCACTGTGCCCCGTCATGTGGGCAATCAGGATTAAGTACCTTGCTCAAGGACAAGGATTTCTGGGTTTGATTATAAACGATAACTTCACAAGTGAATTATGCAATCAACAATTGTGTCATGTATCCATACGCGCAAATGAAGACGCTTTGCTGTGGGTGTAATGGAGACTTCATTGTTTTTTTTCTTTTTTTAACACCCACATGCTGTCTTCGTTCTTCTGACATTTTGTCACCTTTCACGAGATCAGTGCTGGCAAGCGAGCGGGCTTTCTCAGTTGCTGGTCCATGACTCTGGAATGCATTGCCCCAGAATCTTTGGTCAGAAACAAGTTTACCCACCTTTAAAAAACAGCTTAAAACTCATCTATTCTAATTACTTATTTCATAATTTCTGTAAACACAATCTGTTAAGCGTTTTAGAGCACCCTAGGCGGTTTCACGCTATATAAAATTAATTATTATCATTATTTACCTAACATGAAAAGCAGACGACATTTGCAAAAGGAATTCTTGAATAACTATTATTTTCATTTTTTGTCTCGAAAACATAGGTTATGACCCCTCATTGGAACGAGCTCGTTCCAATGAGGGGTCATAACCTATGCTTTAGAGACAAATGAAAGTGTCAATGACACTGTAGCTCAACTTGACAAACTTGAACTTGGTAAGTTATAAATGAAATGGCAAAATTGAAGATCATTGGTACCAGCGTCATTTTTTTTTGCCAGTGGCAACATTTTTTGACAGAAACCGAAGAAAATTGATAGCTCCCATCTAGAGGCCTTCCCAAACAAGCATGCCAGGTTTCAAAGCAATCCGATCATAAATGTGCCCTGTAGGGTGTACAAAAGGGAAATATTGTGGTCTGACTCGACTAAATTCTAAGAACGTTGGCCGTGGCAACATTTTTTGACGGAAATTGAAGAAAATCGATAGCTCCCATCTAGAGGTCTCCCCAAACAAGCATACCAGGTTTCAAAGCAATCAAATCATAAATGTGCCCTGTAGGGTGTGCCAAAGGGAAATATTGTGGTCTGACTAAACTGAGTTCTAAAAACGTTGGCCGCGGCAACATTTTTTGACAGAAATTGAAGAAAATCGATAGCTCCCATCTGGAGGTCACCCCAAACAAGCATGCCAGGTTTCAAAGCAATCTGATCATAAATGTACCCTGTAGGGTGTGCCAATGGGAAATATTGAGTCTTCTGACTAAACTAAGTTCTAAGAATGTTGGCCGTGGCAACATTTTTTGACGGAAATTGAAGAAAATCGATAGCTCCCATCTAGAGGTATCCCCAAACAAGCATACCAGGTTTCAAAGCAATCTGATCATAAATGGGCCCTGTAGGGTGTGCCAAAGGGAAATATTGAGGTCTGACTAAACTAAGTTCTACGAACGTTGGCCGTGGCAACATTTATTGCCGGAAATTGAAGGAAATCGATAGCTCCCATCTAGAGGTCACCCTAAATAAGCATACCACATTTCAAAGCAATCAAATCATAAATGTGCCCTGTATGGTGTGCCAAAGGGAAATATTGCGGTTTGACTAAACTAAGTTCTAAGAACGTTGGTCGCGGCAACATTTTTTGACGGAAATTGAAGAAAATCGATATCTCCCATCTAGAGGTCACCCCAAACAAGCATACCAAGTTTCAAAGTAATCTGATCATAAATGTACAATGTAGGGTGTGCCAAAGGGAAATATTGAGTCTTCTGACTAAACTAAGTTCTAAGAACGTTGGCCGCGGCAACATTTTTTGACAGAAATTGAAGAAAATCGATAGCTCCCATCTAGAGGTCTACCCAAACAAGCATACAAGGTTTCAAAGCAATCTGATCATAAATGTGCCCTGTAGGGTGTGCCAAAGGGAAATATAGAGGTCTGACTAAACTAAGTTCTACGAACGTTGGCCGTGGCAACATTTTTTGCCGGAAATGGAAGAAAATCGATAGCTCCCATCTAGAGGTCACCCTAAATAAGCACACCAGGTTTCAAAGCAATAAAATCATAAATGTGCCCTGTAGGGTGTGCCAAAGGGAAATATTGTGGTTTGACTAAACTAAGTTCTAAGAACGTTGGCCGCGGCAACATTTTTTGACGGAAATTGAAGAAAATCGATATCTCCCATCTAGAGGTCACCCCAAACAAGCATACCAAGTTTCAAAGTAATCTGATCATAAATGTGACCTGTGAGGTGTGCCAAAGGAAATTGTGGACGTACGTACTAACGTACATACGTACGTACGCCGACGGACGAGAAGTGATGGCAATAGCTCAGCTTGACTTTGTCAAGTTGAGCTAAAAATGAAAAAATAGTGAAAATTAATTGGCGAGTTTTGAGAATAGCGCTGGCCGTTTCTGGCCATTACGTTAGGTAAAGGGTTAAATAACATAATTATCGTTAATAATGAAAAGTAATAAACAGAGTTATCACTTGACTGGACTGGTTACGTGAAATAATTCATCCGAGGCGAGGGACTATATTGTAAAACACTAAGCACATTCGTGCACTCGTGTTTGTACAACATCCCTCACCTCTCATGAATTATTTCACGTAACCAGTCCAGTCAAGCGATTACTCTCTATATTCTGGATTGGTGAAATTTTTTTTTTAACGTAAATTCCAAAAATGAAAACATATTCTATTTTCAATTAATAGCAAGTTGAAAGACTTCATTTTATGGGAATCTTTGTCTTTCTGCAGATAATCACCAAATCTGATAGTTTAGATTTTAATTGCTTTTGTGAAGGTGAAGTAAAAAATAAGGTATGCAAGAAGTTACAACATTCAACATATTTAATATCACAGATATATTCATACTCTTGTTTCACAACTAACAAATCATTTAAAAATACATAAATTCTACAAACAAAAATAGCAGTGACTGACATTTCACAACAAAATTTAGTGATATGTATGAATGAGAAGCAATTTTAATAAATTAATTTTTTTAAAATATATTCAACTCCATTTTATTTTTATCAGCTTCAGCAAGTCAGCAGTTGTATGGTGCGACTTCACTATTTCTGCAGTTTGTTCTTGTTACTGTCCTTTTGGACGGTCTCCCCCACGGGAACCCCGGGAAGTGAGGCAGTGCTTGTTTACTGTGGTAAACAAGCTCCGTTTTACTGGTAAAATAGGACCCAGTCACTAATGCTTGGGGTGCAAGTCCTCGAAAATAGGCAACATGGGGTATAAAGGATTGACTGACCTTGACTTTATCTCCATGTTGTGGTCACGATTAGCCATTGTGCAGAAATATGTGACCATGAACACTAATACATAAATAAATAGTATTTGGATGGTCTGATTATATGGTGGACTGCCGAGTTATTTAACCCTTTACCCAACGTAACGGCCAAAACCGGCCAGCGCTATTCTCAAAAATCGCCAATTAATTTTCAAAATATTTTCATTTTTTGTCTCAAAAACATAGGTTATGACCCCTCGTTGGAACGAGCTCGTCGAGCTCGTTCCAACGAGGGGTCATAACCTATGTTTTTGAGACAAAAAATGAAAAAAATTAGTTATTCAAGAATTTTTTTTGCAAGTGTCGTCTGCTTTTCATGTTAGGTAAAGGGTTAACAAAGGTGATTTGTAATAAGGGTATTTTTTTTTCTTAAAGAAACCAGGCACTCTCCAATAAATTGTAACAAAACAATTCCATGTGAAATAAAAATTTTCAACTGCTGCAAAAATGGCAAGCTAATATATAGTGTAAAGCATGGTCCCCGCGGGTCATGGAAAGTCTGGAAAATCATGGAATGTCAAAAACGAAAATTCCAGGCCCTTGAAAAGTCTGGAAAATAGAAAATTTATGAAAAAGTCATGGAAAGTCATTGAAAAACGGGGGCATTAGTGGTGCGAACATGCGAACCATTACAGCAATTTGGGACTTTCTCAATCAGAAAACATGATACATGATACAGAAATCTGATACATGCACCTTTACGGTAAAAACACGTCTTGTGCGCGTGATTAGAAAGTGAAGAAATTGTTTGATTGGCCTCGATTTGTAACGGCACACTGACATAGCCAATGAATTTATCCGTATGTATTTACCGCATCATGTAATTATTTGTGCGCACATGGTGGAACTGGTTTTTATTTTTATCGTCAAATGAAATTGTATTAATTCGCAATGCCCGGCAAATGTAAGTTCAAGGAGGAGTGGCTCCAGGACAAAGAATTCGGTCCATGGGTTGAATCTATCGCTGGAAATCAGCGAGTTGCCAGGTGTAAAGTTTGTAAAAAAAGTTAAAAAATTTATAGTAATTTATATATTTTTTATACTTACCAATGACCCAGACATAGCTGGTGCTAACTCTTAAAATATAGGGCCAAACACAAATTTTGCCCCCCAATCCCCAAAATTTGCATCTAAAACTAAAGAAAACATGTCCTGAAAGGCCCTCCACACTTCGCCCCTACTGCGCATGCGCAGTGTCAAGGACGTTCCGAAATTGGCGCCATTTATCATTCTAATAACCAGTGCCTGGTAAGCGCTATGTACTCAGCGGGGAGGCAAGAGTTCCCAACTCCTGGGAGGGCCATCCCCGTCTGGGTCATTGGTAAGTATAAAAAATATATAAATTACTATAAATTTTTTAACATTTTTATACTGTACCAATGACCCAGACATAGCTGAATAGTAAAAAGGCTGGAGGGCCAAGGACATAGAGCAAAATGGAATACGCTCAATAAAATAAAATAGAGTCATCCCCTGTAGGGAAAAGAAGTAATAGGCCTTACATGTATCTTTCTTATTTATGATAAATTAGAAAGATACAACACCTTCCAAAATTGAGCTTCATACATCCATGTACTCTATTAATATCCAATATAATCCTTATACTAATAATTTTTAAAGTAAGCCAATAATAAAGTAAGTCTAGAGAATAGAGACTCTTATACTCCTAAAAGTGTCTGAGAATTGCATAATCATGTCCGTTGACATATGCAATATTCAAAAGCTATACTTTAAAAACTAAGACTTGAATGAATTTTATAAACTTAAACTTCTCACTAAACAACCATCCCAATAACAGCTCAGAATTACTAACTCCGGAGGAGGTATCCCCTTGTTTTCATAGTAAAACAGGTGACCCAAGGGAACACCCTCCCCCCCCCCCCCCCCCTTTTTCTTGCCCTGGGTCAAATAGCCCAGAGCGAAGAGGGCAGCCGAACGGAGAAACTGCCGAAACAGACAGCCTACCTAGCTATAGTAGCAACTGTTAAGTGAATGACATTCTGAGCAGTAGATAATAGACCTAACAAAAGAGGCCTCAAGAAATTGACTCGATATTTCTAAGATAAAATTCATGAATGTGGATGGCTGAGCGCAATGAGCGGCCTTCAAAAATCTATAATAGCGACACTATTAATGTAAGCCCAAGAAGTAGAAGAACTCTTACTTCATGAGCCGAAATCTTAAGCACAACTGCTAAGTCAATGATATACCATAAGCAGTACCGATAGTTAATAGAATCCATTAACAATAAAATGGAGCGTAACGTCCTTCTACTAGACATCAAAGACAGAAGAAGCTTACGCCCTTGTAATAAACAGATATCTGTTTATAAATATATAAACTGTACCCGGAAAGAGTAAAGGCCTATGCCCATACGAAGACGGAAGGACCTTAAAATAATAGGTTCCGGATAATAGGAGCCTAACTCTTATGCAACAATCCAACCTAAATAGTAACGGAAGTATTGATTCCGAAACTATGAAAGTGAAAATCATCCATCGATAGTGCATGAAACTCACTGACTCTACAGTAAAAGAGAAACCAACAGACTTACTGTCTAAAAGGTCAGAATTTGAAAACTACTGTTTCCAGAGGCTCAAATGATTACTTAGCTAAATAAGAACCGAAGTTAAAATCCGTATAGGAATTTAATCTAAAGATTCTAAGTCTATTTATCAAAAAGTTACTAACTGACTTAGATAAAGAGACAAAAGACTCAATTGTAAACTATCGTAGAGTGCATAGGTATGAGGTAACATAAACCTATAACCTAAATAATAACAGGCTGCAGTAGATCTTGTGAAACAAGTATACTAAAAAATAGCAATGAGTAGTATGGAGGGATCAACAATATGAACATAATGATCCCTACACCACGACGGAAGAGCCTCCACTTTAGTCGCATAGAATAGCGAAGAAGAGGATCTCCTATAGTAAGAAATCGCGTCCAAAGCTCGTCCAGTACAGTGCTTACAATGTAATACGGACCACACAACGGAATACATGAAGGTTGCGACCTTGCTGGTTGTGATAAAGATGACACGATTTACCCAGTGAAAAAAGATCCTCACATAGAGGAAGATTTCACGTTAAGACCCACAGTAGACAAGAGAGTAAATTACTCATGATCTCTGTGAAGATAGAGATGCTATCAACAGAAATGTATTGTGGTTGTTTATCTTAGCAATACCTGCTAAAACAACAGCGCCGGAGGATACGCGTATCCTATCATTCCGTCCTATAGATCAATAGAGCGTTAACACTATTAGCTCAGAGATCTGGACAAGCCAACACATACGTCTGCAATTGATTAGCAAGCTGTGTCATAAATAAATCATCATTGGGCGCTCCCATAGATAGCAAATCTGATTGAATACTTGTTTGTTGAGAGTCCATTCTGACAGCAACAAGCGACCCGTAAGAGAACGGGAGTCCGATAAAACAATCAGACGACCCGGAATATGACGGACCAAAACTGAACTTGGTGTACTATAACCAACAGACGGATTCTTTCCATTAAATTGAATAACGGAAACGAAAGAGTGCCTCCCTGGTTCCGGAGATACGCCACTACTGTCGAATTAAAGGACAGGAATTTGGGCATGCGTTTCTGAATAATGTTCATGCAATGACATAAAGCAAGCCTAAAAAACATTATTCCGCGGAAGTTAAACTGATAGCTAAAAGACTGCGGAACCCAAAGACCCTGGCACTTCGAATCCGTAGGGATCAGTATATATCCCAATCTGTTTGACTGGCAACCGTCATAACAGCCACACTCGGGTCCGGCAACTGCGGCGGCACTCTCTGAGTCAACCACCGAATGTTTGCCCCAGTCTGAATCTCTTGTAACACTAGATAGACAAGAGAACGTATAAATCGAGCAATTCATGGATTGCCGGAAAGTTGCCGTCGAAGAGAAGCTCCTCCGAGAACGAAGCGACTCTGAGAGAGTTCTTAACCTTACTATCCACGCGTGTGGATGTAGCTAGGGCTGCGTCACGTCTAACCAACTCCAATCAGCCACTGAAGGGCGGAGTTATACGTGAACAAACTACTGCCCTCAAAAGAAATTACATTGAGAATAATATCCCGTAAATCTTTTCTTGAAGACGTAATATTAACGCCTCAGTAAGGCGGATTACGTATAATAAAGTGTCTAAGTTAAGTCTACTATACATAATGTCGTTCCCAACATTGAAATTGGAAAAGACATAAACGGCGAAAAAGAATATATGCAGTCTTTAATCACACCGTCTAGACGCATATGAACTCTCGGTATGCCCTGCTCTGCCAAAATAAACTATTTGTAAAAATGATAAAATGGCAGAAATGAGCAACGCGGACAAGAAACTAAACTATCATGCTTAGTAGCAGGCTTGTATATATATATATATAGCGTCGAAAAATAAAACACATGTTGTAATGACAATATTGCACTGCGTCGGTAAGTCAGGGACAATGTCCCTGTACCGATCGAAAAATCCGAGTCCAATGACGCTATAAGTCTCTTATCCAAGATCGCAGCAATGAAGTCCGAAATAATAATCACTGGAAGAAATGCCAGAAGATATGAAAGGCATCTTCCGATACTACTAAAGGGAAAACTCGAAATCTTTCGAATCCCTTTCGCCATCCTGTCGGACCCTATAAAGCGTTCGGTCGTCCGTAGCTGATGCAACCGCGGACCGCACCGACCCAGCGCCGTCGGATAATTCCTGATTCGACCGAGAAACTGTCAATTGCTGGGATGCTGCGAAACAACTGTGCTAACTCGGATAGCACGTCCGTCACTGAGGCCTGAGGAGAAGCGGTCTTACGATGCATTGCCGGTGGAAGCTCCGTGAACGTTACCCCGTGCATACTTCCAATATGCGAACGAACGGAGTGTATAGGCCTCGTGTCCCTTGGCTACTGGATGGCGCGACCTATTCGCCGTGGAATCACTGAATGCCGAAACTGATCGGATACTCGAGATCACGTAGCCAATGTGCGGTCGTGTGCCCTGCTGTGAGGATGAGGAAGCATTAAAGACAGTCTCTCGGACTGTCAATATAACGGAGCGTCCCGAGCAACGGACATATGCTCCGAATGTAAAATATCTGAACCACAACATGCGGTCCCCTATGTTGTTGGGCGAGAGAGGAACCTCTCTCGCTCACAGCCCAGACGGACCTGGACAAGCCAGGAACCGGACTAACAGGCTTCCTCCGATCTGTCCTCAATCTGCCGTCACTGGGTGAGTACTAAAGTAATTAAAGTGCTCGATCACCCAAATCTCCTTCCTAGACCGCAACGGACGAACCCGGCAGCCGAACCATTCGATGAATGTACGCTACACCGGGTGAGCTAGCGAATGTCACTCCGTAAGCGATAGACATATTCCATGAGCACTTATTGCCGCTAACTCTTCATTAACTATGACGACAGAGGCACACTTTTGAAAGACATCTCCATAACTCTTCGAACAAGAAACCAGAAATGCTTGGATAGCAAGCATAAAATAATAATATATATAGCGTCGTTCAATAATTCGAAAGTTTGTGTGACATTATTGGACTATGTCGGAACTGAGGGACGATGTCCCTGAACCGAACCAAAAAATTTCTAAGTCCACCGACGCTATCAGTTTCTTATCCGGCATCGCAGCATATGTTGTTCCGAAAGGGAAAGCTTGAAATCCTCCGAATCCCTTTCGGTATCCCGTCGGACCGGATGAAACTTTCGGACGTCTGTACCCGCTTCCGCGGAGCGTCCCGACCCAGCATCGTCGGATAAAATATATGCGACAGATTCAGTTGATGCTGGGATGCTGCGATAAACTGTGCTATTAAAGAAAGCACGTCCGTTCCCGAGGCCTGTGCAGTAGCGGACTTACGATGCATTGCCGCCGGAAGCTCCGTGTACATTGACTCCCGCACACTTCCTATGCGAACGTCCGGAGTCTGCAGGCCTCGAGTCCCCGGCTACCGACCCAGCGCTGTCGGATAATTCTCGATCCGACACCGTTTCTGTCGGCTGCTGGGATGCTGCGATAAGCTGTGCTATGTGCACAAGAATGTCCGGCGTCGAGACCTGCGGAGGCGCAGTCTATCGCTGCTTCGCCGAGGGCAGCTCCGCATCAGATGGCTCCCGCATACTTTTCCTATGCGAACGTCCGGAGTCCATCGGTCTCGAATCCCTGGCTGCCGGATGGTGTGACCTGGTCGCCGAAGAATCCTTGATCGGCGAAGCTGGTAATATATCGGCGGTCACGCAGCCAAGGTGCGGTCGTGTGCGCTGACGAGAAGAGGAAGCCTTAGCAGTCTCAGCGGACTGCCTATACAACGGAGCGTCCCGAGCGACGGACGTATGCTCCGCTAGCGACACATTTTGTACCACAACATCTGGAGCCAGATGTTGTTGAACGAGAGAGGGGCCTCTCTCGCTTGCCGTCCGGATGGACCGGAATGAGCTATGAACCGGACTAAAAGGCTTCCTCCGTTCTCCCTCCGATCCGCCGTCACTGGGTGTGCATTAAGTTAATTTTATAGTGCTCGCATCACCCCAAAATTCCTTCTAGACCGCAATGAACGAACCCGGCTGCCGAACCATTCGGTGAATGGACGCTACACCGGGCGAGCTAGCGGACGTCAAAGGCCGTCGAACCTACTAGGGTCCTCTTAGGCAATTGGCGTATTACATGAGCACTTTTCCGCTAGCCCTTCATTAATTGTGACGACGGAGGCACACTGTTGGAAGACATCACAGATACATCACCCTAATCTTGATCGTCTGAAGTAGAAATTGATAAAGTAGAGTGACCCTGCGGGGAAAGGACCGGAGTGTCCAAATCCCCAACAACATACCGTGACATACGCTTCCCATATTGTCATCGAAATCATACGATACAGAACAGGAGTTAATGCGAGTACACTGACCACATATAGAATGATAATAAAGTCAGAGGAAGACTTCCTCTTAAAACAATTGATCAATATCCTTTCAATGTGAAAATAAAACAAGTCCTAGTACTCGCACTAACCCCTGGCAATCAAAATACATAATAATAATATGATCCATTAATATAGAAAAAATAATTGAAATCAAAATATTTTGAAAAAATATTTTTTCAGAACAGCCCAAGTTTCTGAAAAGTAACGTTGAGCCCCAATGGATCCCAAGCCTAAGTGTGGACAAAAATTTTAAAAATATTTTAAACAATTTATTCAACACTTACGAACAATAATAATGTATCTAGTTATGATTAAAATAACATAAAGATATTATTTTTTAGAAATCCCCCCCTCACACAGAGGGCTGTTGTAAATGTAAACAATGAGTGTAAAAACACTAAAATAAGACTCCAGGCACCCAGGCCCGAAATCAGTTACCAAAAATACACTATCTGATGCAAAACAGAGACTTCCAGGGAAGAAACTGCAGAACATCAGATGGTAGATGCAGAACACAACGCCTAACCACCCGTAGGTGAAGACGTAAACATGGGGAAAGAACAGAATTTATTCTGTTATTCAGCTAAAACTCCCAAGAAATTTTAGTAATAATAATTACAGAAACTATGCCAAAAGCATGGGAGAATAGCAAGGGGGAACTTAAAGGACAGGGAGAGAGGAAAACACTTGAAAAAACAGTGTAACTAAATAATCAGAATGACAACAAAATGGCTGCTGCCTTGAAAATAGGTAACTTAACATAATTTCATTAAAAAATTTTAAGTTACAGCCCTGATAATATTCTGTCACACATTCTTTTCCTCTCCTCCTTCTCTATCCTCCTTAGAATCACCATTTCACTAATATTTATGTGTCTGGCATCATTTAAACTGAGATTTAAAAGCACAAAGATCAGTCAGATGTTAACTGATGAAGGGCCAAACTTAGAATGATAAATGGCGCCAATTTCGGAACGTCCTTGACACTGCGCATGCGCAGTAGGGGCGAAGTGTGGAGGGCCTTTCAGGACATGTTTTCTTTAGTTTTAGATGCAAATTTTGGGGATTGGGGGGCAAAATTTGTGTTTGGCCCTATATTTTAAGAGTTAGCACCAGCTATGTCTGGGTCATTGGTACAGTATAAAAATATCATTGATGTGTGTAACATGGGCGAGGCGGCTCTTAAATCACACGCATTGAGTAATAAACACCGAAATCTAAGAACATCTGTACCGGTAACAATGTCACAGTTTCTTTCTGATTTGACTTCAAAAAAGAACACCCAGCCTCCACCACGTCCAGATTGCGGTAATAATGAAGCCGGTGCTATGCCTATGGTAACTGGTGTTTCATGTTCTAATGATAAATCTGCAAAAAGTTCAACTTCATCTTCAACAGCAATGAAAACATTTGTAGGAACAAACAATGACGTTTTGTCTGCTGAGTTGTTGTGGGCCGTGAAGTGCGTCATATCACATTATAGTTATACCAGTTGCAAAGATGTTAAAATGTTGTTTTCACGAATGTTTCCAGACAGTTCTATTGCTAAAAACTTCACCTGTGGTGACAATAAGATATCTTATTTAGTGTGTTTTGGACTTGAGCCCTATTTTGAATCCCTATTAAATGACATGCTGCGGGATGAAACGGACCACTTTATTGGAACAAAGATACAAATACTGTTACTACCCGGTTCTACGCTTCAGAATTCATTGGACATGCTAGGGCAACGGATCTTCTCCCTGTTATAATGGAGTCGATAAGAGCTTTTCCTTTGAATAAAATTTTACAAATTTCTATGGATGGACCGAACGTAAACTGGAAGCTTTACAACCTACTTTTCAGTGAATATGAAGAAAGTACATTTTTAGATATTGGGTCTTGTGGACTGCACACAGTTCACAATGGATTTAAGCATGGAGCCCTAAGCTCAGAGTTTGATGTGAGCTCTGTACTGAAAAGTTTGCATTATCTTTTTCACGAATCCCCAGCTAGAAGAGATGACTATGTGAATATAACCGGATCAGAAATTTTCGGCTTGCCATTTTGTGGTCATCGCTGGTTAGAAAATGTGCCCGTGGCACAACATGCTGAAGAAATATGGCCCAACATCAAAAAATATGTAGAAGTTGTTCAGAAAGACAAAAAGTATGACACCCCTAAAAACAATTCCTTCAAAACTATTGTGGAGGCAACACAAGATAAAATGTTCATAGCAAAATTAATTTTCTTTCACAGTGTCGCAACTGACTTACAGCCTTTTCTGACTTTATTTCAAAGCAATATTCCTCTTGTTCCATTTCTCTGTGATCACTTGGAAAAATTAATTAGGAAACTATCGAAACGTTTTATCAAACCTGATATTTTAAAAAACGCAGTTGGAACAATGAAACTGCTAAGTATTGATACAAACAAAAATGACAATTGTGTGCTTTACAGTAAGATAGATGTAGGTATGAAGGTGGAAGCAGAACTTCGAAGGTTAAAAAGTTTAGATACAGATACACGGCCTTATGTGTCAACAAACAGAATTATGGATTTTCGAATGTCATGTAGACAATTTTTGGCACAGACTGTTCAACATCTCAAAGATAAAACACCCATTACTTATGGGCTGACCAGAAATCTAAATTGCTTGGATCCCAGTTTCATGGTCAGGTACTCTGAAAAAGCAGTGAAAAACTTTAAAACTGTTCTACTGAAATTAGTTGATGCAAAGCGTGTTGACTTGGGTGATTGTGACACTTTGAAAAATCAGTTTCAAGATTTTATTGAATCACTTGATGGCAGTACAAGACAAACATTCAAGGAATATGATGTGCTAGCAATGATAAATTCAAAATCATGTGACAGTGACTGTGTGAGACCAGATTCTCTACTCTACTCCCATATGGGCAACAAAATCTATAACAGATTGTGGACAGTTGTGAAAATGCTATTAGTTATCTCCCATGGTAATGCTAGTGTTGAGAGGGGCTTCTCTGTAAATAAAGAACTGTTAGCACCAAACATGCAAGCACTATCTGTTGTTTCCCAAAGGGTAATTATTGATCATATCACTCACATAGGTGGATTGGACAAGTTTGTTGTTAGTACCCCTGCGTTATTGCGACATGCAATGAGCACCAGACAGAAATATAGACAGCATTTGGAGGAACAGAAGGCTTCCTTGGCAAAATCAAATAGAGCTACAAAGCGCAAGGCTATTCAGGATGATATTAAGGAAGTAATTCACAAAAAACAAGTATTTGAAAGTGACATAGCTAACTTAACTGAACGAGCTGATGAACTTGCTTCTGAGGCTGAGGTAAAAAGAAAAATTAGTCTGATTTTTGAATCAAATGCCTTAAGAAAATCATCAAAAGAAAAGAAGGAGGTTGTTATTCATTTAGAAAAAGAATTAGACGACCTACAGAAAAAACTGTTGGAAAATTCTCAATAATTCAACAGTTGAGAAACCTGTTCCCAGATGCATGGTTTTTAATTACAGTATGTGGGTGGTGGATTATGATTGATTTACCTTGCAAGTGTCTGCAGTTTTCCGAACTGAATTTAGTGGAAAAAGGGTGATAATTTCTTCGAATTTAAGAAAGGTCATAAGAATCAATAGCAGATTTCAGTTAGTGGACCACAAAGTACAATCCTGGATTCAAGGGGGTACACCAACTGGAAATTCCATAGTGCTTTTTCTCAAAAACGTAATTTTACTTGTTTGAGAAAAAAAGTACAAAAAAGCACAAGAGAGTTTTCAGTTGGTGGCCCCCCTGCCTGGAATCATGGATGTATCTTGTGGTCCACTAACAGAAAAATTGATGGTGATTCTTTTGACCTTTCTAAGAATTTGAAATTGTGATTTTTTTTCAAGCTGGTTTGATTATAAATTCATAACTCACCCTCCTTGTACTGTAATTTGACAATAATATGCTGTACATGTGTATATATGTTCCAAGTTTCAAGTGTTTCCACAACCATTTCGATTCATTGAAAAAGCCTCATTTGGATTATTCTTTATAAACATCTGTTCCAATTTTTCTTCTGGAGTATTAAAGCCATTGAACAGAGTAACAGACAGTGTTTGGTACAGTAGAATCCTCTCAATTGAATATCCATTTTGCCAGTGAAAATTATTCAATTAAGAGGGGTATACAATTAACAGGGATTTGGTCAGTTTCCTGTGTTTTGGAGGTAAACTGAGCATTTATTCTATTATATCTTGTTTGACAGAGCTCATAGAGCTCTGTCAAACAAGATATAATAGAATGAATGCCTGTATTGGATGTAGTGAGGCCAAAAAGGTTGATAAATAAGGGGAATTTGGTGCGTGTCACAGTAATTTTTTCGACATATTACAAAAAGTTATATACAATTAACAGGAGTTTACTCTACAACCCATATGCAATTAACAGATCAAATTTGTACTGAACGTATGGTAAATGGTTTTGTGTTTGAATATTATATTCAATTAACAGGGATATACAATTAAAAGATATCCAGTTAAGTGGGCTCCACTGTACATGTAAGTGGATTTTACATATGTATTCACATTTATAATTGCCCTGCATTCTGCTGACTGCCAGGCAGCTGTGGCAATTTCCCCACCTTTCAGTACTAATTATCTTCCCCCTCATGTAATCAAGAATTCAACAATAAAATATGTACATGTACAAGTATTTAAATTTGACAGAATTCAAGTGTTCTGCCTGCAGTCAAGCAATTACATGTACAGTATACAAATTGTTGAATTCTTGCCTGCTGAAGGAGAGAAAATTAGCACTAGCAGATAGGAATTTGAATTGCCTAAACTTTGTTTTTGAAAATTAATGTTTTTCTTCCAAAACCATTGGCTTGTGGCCCATCAGTGTCTGATGATACAGAGTTAAATGTTCAGCAAACCCTGTGGTGTATAATTATTAATTATACACACCAGGGGTTGATGAATCGTTCTGACTGGAGGGTTTTACTTTACGGTGTCAATCTACCTCAATTAATTAGGGTGGGCAAAAAAGAGATTTCTTCTACCTGCCTGTGACAATAATGAAGTATTTTCAATGGAAAATTGTAAATGCTATTAAAAAAAATGTCTTTTTGCCAACCCAAATTAAAAGTGGATTGATCCCCTAAAACTCACCAGAAGGCACCATTTGATGCTACAGTAAAAAAAATTCCGGACCCCTCTTATCTGGCGAGTGCCTTTTGGCACTCGCGCGAAGATGCCTTCGCCATCTGCAGTTGACACAAAAAGGTCATGGAATTAGGGGGGGGGGGGGGGGGGGGGGAAGTCATGGAAAGTCATGGATTTTTATTTTCAATATGCTGCAGGGACCATGTATACAGATTTTACAGTGTAAAAGACCCTTTAAACTTATTCACCATTTTCCGCCTGTGTTTATTTAACCCTTTACCCAATGCAAGGAATATCAAAATATATTATTTTAACTATTGTTTCATCAAATTTTTCAAAAATTTCAACAAAACCATACAATGTGACCCCCTCACTGGAATGAGCTCAGTGAGATCATTCCAATGAAGGTCACATGATATGGGTTTGTTGACATTTTTTTTTTTTTTCAACTGCCTAATTTGTAAGTTTAATTACTTAGAGATTATTACCATTATGTGAATGTACAAAATATGTATCCGAGTCGAGCTCCGGGTTCTAAGGGCAGATCACGATGTGTCGAAGATGAGTCATTATCTACCCTTAGAACCCGGAGCGAGACTCGGATACATATTTTGTACATCCACATAATGGTAATAATCATTTTATCTTACAATATATTGGGGATAAGTCAAGAATGTAGGCGAATATATAACGAACCATTTATTCGTACGGATGAACAAAAAGAAAAAAAATGGAACTCACGCGAAAGGAACATGCTTGTATCTGACCGACTGATACAAACATCTGTATCAGGGGTCGGATACGCAACAGTTGCAGAGTTAATACAGACAAAATACATGTTGATTGTAAGATAAAAAACCCATATCATGTGCCCCTCAGTGGAACAAGCTTGGTGAGCTTGTTCCAATGAGGGTCACATGATATGGGTTTGTGGATTAACCCTTTACCTAACATGAAACGCAGACGACACTTGCAAACAAAATTCTTGAATAACTAATTTTTTTTTCATTTTTTGTCTCAAAAACATAAGTTATGACCCCTCATTGGAACAAGCTCAATGAGCTCGTTCCAAAGAGGGGTCATAACCTATGTTTTTGAGACAAAAAATTAAAAAATAATAAACATTAATTGGCGATTTTGTGAATAGTGCTGGCCGGTTTTGGCTGTTAGGTTGAGTCAAGGGTTAAACCACTATTCTCTATTACATTTTTTTTTTAATTTAACTTTTTAGCTTTAAGTAAGTTCATTATATCAGCTTGAGTATTCATGAGACCATGTTTCTCACCCTTTTTCAAAACAAAGGTTGTCCAAATAGAGAAACCTACCGTGATAGTTAGGCTTACTCGAATGAATGTCATCAAAACATTCAACCCATAGGGTAGTTGTACAGCACTAGATATATAAAGAATAAATACACACATCACAGACAGTATCATATAAAAATATCCATCAAACTTTAGATTCTCTATCCCTTTCTCTATCACTGGTAAAGCAGCTTCTAAACATTCATATTTAGTAGAACTGTCAGGAGTACTTGGTTGAGTTCCTGAAACATTAATAAACTAACTATACCCTTCCAAACACCAAACCATTTACCATACCTTCAGTACAGTAGAATCCTCTTAATTGAATATCCATTTTGCTAGTGAAAATTATTCAATTAACAGGAGTATACGATTAACTGGGATTTGGTCAGTTTCCTGTGTTCTGGAGGTAAACTGAGCATTTATTCTATTATATCTTGTTTGACAGAGCTCATAGAGCTCTGTCAAACAAGATATAATAGAATGAATGCCTGTATTGGACATAGTGAGGCCAAAAATGTTGATAAATAAGGGGAATTTGGTGTGTGTCACAGTAATTTTTTTGACATATTACAAAAAGTTATATACAATTAACAGGAGTTTACTCTACAACCCAAATGCAATTAACAGATCAAATTTGTACTGAAGGTATGGTAAATGGTTTTGTGTTTGAAAATTATATTCAATTAACAGGGATATACAATTAAGAGATATACAATTAAGTGGGCTCCACTGTACTAATTTGCCCGGTTAACTACATTCAAGTGATTGAAACAAGCTATTAATTGAAAATAGAATATGTCTACATTTTTGAAATTCCCTATAGAAAACCCTTTCGACAATCCATTGCAATGAGGGGCCATAATCTGAGTTTGAACACTTATTGAGAATAGTACTGGCTGGTTTTGGCCATTACATTGGGTAAAGAGTTGATGCAGATGAGATTTACACAAAGGCTGTACAGTGCACAGGGTGAGAAAGAAAGTGTGACAAACCGTGTGCAATGTTTTTGTAATAATAATAATAATAATAATAATAATAATAATAATAAATATATAATAATAATAATAATAATAATAATAATAATGATAATAATAATAAGTAAAAAGTTGGCAGCAACAGATGCTCCCCGAATGCCAAGGGTGGCTATTCCCCCACCCCCTCCCCCCCCCCACACACACACCCCCACACACACTGCTAAGCATGAGTTTCTAGTCATTTGTCTTTGTTGATATTCAATTAATAAATATTTTATCTTATCTTATCTTTCCTCAAACCATAGCATCAATCCAGCAGGCCACCAAATGTGTCCATGGGACACTAATGCCACCACTTTATGAAGAACTATATTTTAGTGGTTAACAAAGTCCAAAAAGAGGCCATAACTCTGATAAAACTTATCGCAGCACACTCAAAATCAAGCCCCTCTGGTATATTGTCTACAGTAAGCTATATGCCAAGTTTGATTGAAATCAGGCACCTATAACTCAAGTTACCATCTGGAAACCAGTATCAACATGTCTTCTAAGTTGGAAAAGGTCCATAACTCTGCCAAACAAAATCGGACCACGCCCACTATCCATCACAACCTGTATTATGTGGTTATAAACCCATGTATACAATTTTGCTTCATTTCATTCACACAAACTAAAGTTATTGTCTGGAAACCAATATCGACATGTCTTCGAGGATGGAAAGGGGCCATAACTCTGCCAAAAAAATTTACATTTTATAGTAAATTTCCTTTCTTATTATACCTACCGCAATTGTTTACTACAGGCTTGCACTACAGTGGAAGACCCTAACTCGGAAAATATACTCTCTATTTTGATCTTTCCCAAGAGATTTGGGAAAGAAAAGTGGTGCAAAAGCATCAAGAAAAAATAAGCCAAAACTGGGTCGAGCGCCATCAGTGCACACCCAGTAGGGGTCACTATTCTCTTAGTACAAATCCACGACTTCCAGAACCAGTGCGCAAGGCAGTCACCAATGAATCATTCTTTTGAGTCCGCCAACATAGGAGTTATGTGATCAGCAGGGAGGAAGGATTCTTACCCGAATAAGAAGACCGGAGGGCCTCCATGTAAACAATTGCGGTAGGTATAATAAGAAAGGAAATTTACTATAAAATTTAAATTTCTTATCAACCTACCTTACAATTGTTTACTACAGGTTGAATAGACAATAGGATGGAGGGAATCACATAACCAACCCACACATAACCTAGTTGCAGTGGAACCGTGGACAGAGGAAGAGGTCTCTAGGCCTATCAAACCATAGCATCACAAACATTAGTAAAAGACAATGAGAGATGAGGCGTATGGTTCTGTGGGACCAGGAATAAGAGACAGAAAAATCGTTCCAACCCTTCCTAATGAACAGCATCCGATTGAGATAAAAGTGAATTGCGTGAACCGGACAGAGCAAAGGGTGTTTACCCTCAACAGAAGAAAGAGCCAGATACAGATAGGAGGGTGGAGTAGTTTCTGGTATCTGATTCTTGGCCAGAAAGGAGCAATCAGTGGTAAACATAACACTGTTGGGAGAGCTCCTGAAAAAGGCTGGGTCAACCGAGAGGGCGTGAAGCTCATTAACCTGTCTGGCTGAGGCAAAAGCCATCAGAAAAGCCATCTTGTATGTGAGAAAATGCATATCCACCTGGGATAAAGGCTCGAACGGTGCACCCCCCCCCCCCAACCCCCAAGCAGAGCAGCACCCAAGAGAGAGTCCATCTTGGGATAAGCTGCAAAGTCCTAGGCCTTTTCAAGGAAAAGTGCTGAACAAGCTTGGAGAGGTATGGATTAGTGTCGATACAACGCTGTTCCACATACGAAAAAGGTCTCCAAAGCATGGGCCTGTACCCTTTGATGGTAACAGGCAGGAGACCCCGAGAATCAAACAGATATACCAGAAACTCCGCAAGCTGTGTGTTCGAAGGATTGGCATAATCAACAGAGTGATCCGCACACCATCAACAAAAGACCTTCCACTTAGCCGCATAGGCTAAACCAGTGGAGTGCCTCCTTGAAGAAGAAAAGCAACTCCACTGCTCGTCTCGAAAAAACCCTACAGAGGAGACAGGACCTGACAAAAGATATGCACGAAGGCACAATGAAGTTGGGTCAACGTGAAACCTCCTCGGGTGACCTTGGCAAAGAAGGTCGCGACGTAGAGGGAGCTGTACCGAAACCACCACCAACAGAGCATAGCAGATTGATCCACACCCACTGAGGCGACGGGTGCAATCAAAATGATTCGACAACTGCAGGTTTGTATCTTGGTTAGAACCTGTGGCCGAATCGAAGTCGGCAGGAAGGCGTAGCCGACAAGACCGTTCCAATGGAGTGACCCATCAGGACAGCGAGTTGGCTAGGACGTTCAGACGACCAGGAATGTGACGAACCACCACTCTGGCATTGACATCCTGAGCGAGCAGTAGAAGATCCCGAACCAATTCGTACATGGGAAGAGTGTGTGCCGCCCTGGTTCCGAATGTAAGCAACCACTGTCGAATTGTCGGACAACAGAAGGACCTGGCGATTTGAAAGGTGGAGGATCCACTGCTGGAAACTCAGAAGAAGAGCAAGAAGCTCCTTCTGGTTGACGTGAAGAGCTGCTTGATCCTGGTCCCATGACCCGTGAAGGGAAAGACCTAGAGAATCCAACGTCACACCCCATCCGAGATTGCTGGCGACTGCTGTCAGAACACGATCGGACGTGGGGAAGTCCAACGGAACTCCCTGCATAATCCACTGAACATCCGTCAGGGGAGAAGGTGACGAGGAAGAGACTCTGGGAACTGAAACACCTGATCCAGAGGATCGACATTCGGCCTCCAACAACTGTTGCAGAAAGTGTTAGAGAGATCTGAGATGAAGCCGACCTAGAGGAAAAAGATCTGTCACCGAACCGCAGAGACCGAGCAGCCTGAGAAGACTCCGAGCTGTTGTAGGCGTGGAGTCAGGGCAAAGGCTAAGAGAATCACAGCCCTTGCCCGGGAAACCGCCACCCTATTCAGCTGAGTATGGAAGCCCATCCCTAGATGACAAAGCGACAGAGAAGGGACCAGGTCCGGCTTCTCCTCGTTGGCTCTGAACCCTAGTGACATGAGCAGGCTCAACAGTGTGTCGACATCAGACTCCAGAAAAACAGCATTGGAATGCCTCTGGAGGATATCGTCTAGATATGCCGAAGTAGACACCCTGGACTGTGTGCGATGTAAGGCTAACACATGCGACATCAGGTGGGTGAAGGACCAAGGATCCAGGTTGAGGCCGAAGGGCATGGCCTTGAACTGGTACACTCGCCCCAGAAAAGCAAACAAGAGATACTTTTGCGATGTCCGATGAATCGGTACATGAAAATAAGCGTCTTGCAGGCCGATTCTGGAAGTGAGAACTCCCTGGTGAATGAAGCGGCGAACCGACCTGAAAGCCTCCATGCTGAACTTAGGAGCAATGATAGACTGGTTCAGGATACTCAGATCGATAACCGGTCGGTCGTCCGTCTTCGGCACCAAGAACAGGTGGGAATAAAATCCCACTGAATGAATGTTCTTGATGACCTCAATCACCCCCTTTGACAGGAGATTGCCCATCTCCGTGATCAAAAGTTCCCAACGTGTAACGTTGAAAGGGACTTGTGTTGCAAGAGACACTCTCGACTGAGGTGGATGCCTCAACCTGGGATGAATCGAGGTGACTACTGCTGACGCCTACCCTTACCCTGTGAGTAAATAGAAGCAGCGGCAGGAGGATCTGCACTTGGCTTCGCAGAGGAAGCAGAAGGGCACTTGTTAGGTTTTGGATGGCCCCTGCCTCCAACAGAAGGCTGATCAAGCTGATGAAGCAGCAGCTGATCTATGGATGACATAGGGCATCATCCCAGACAGTCACCACGGAACCATGGAATAGTTGCGGACCTGCCAAAGAAGCAGATCGAAGAGCAGCGTGCTGCCCATCAGGAAGGGAACGGCTGGAGTCCAGCACAGCATCCCTCCGAACTAATTCCAAGTTAGCCGTGTTACAGGCAAGTGTGAGTAAAATGCATGAGTGCCTTGGCCAGCACACACAAAAAGCCTAGGGGCAGATAAGCAGCAAAGCAGAGACGACGTGATCTGTGAGAGAAAGCATGTCCAGCATCTCTCCCGATAAGCCCAACACGGACTCCAGAGTCTGAAAAGAATAATGGCCGACTTGGGAGTTTGAGTACTGATCCAAGACTGTCAAAGTCTGACAGACTGACGGATTGGCAGAATGGTAGGAACGATAACGCGGCGGAGGCAAAAAAAGTGTCAACCCTGGTGAAGAACGACATCTTCATAGCCTTGGAACTCAGCTTAGAGTCCAAAGCTGTAAACGCTGCAACCACCTGTACCGACAGGAACGGTCGAAGGCGCACAGAAGCAGGTTGCTCCACAGGCTGTAGGTGCGCGACTGATGATCGTGGCCAGGCTGACACTGTCAGCTGGTTTGACAGTTTGAGATCTGGAAGGAACCCAAACACAAAGTCAAGAGCTGCCCTCAAGTCAGAAGACTGTTGGCTCTCGACGTCTGGTATGTTGGACTCATCCCCTGAGTTGGAAGACACACAGCCCATCAGGGGCAAACCAGTTGACGCCTCCCATGGTGTAGGCACACCAGGGGGATCAGAAAGCAGCCTGTTTCTAATCCCAGGAGGCGGCACCACAGGGGGCACCCGGAAACCACTCGTAGCCTCGCTGGAAGCAACGGATAAGGCTTTTGGATAGAACCTGAGTGAGCAAGGAGAGGGCCTCCCTAAGCTCACTGACAGTGACGGCCGATGCGACGTGGGAACAAACCGGTAAAGTGGCTTCACTCCTGACCCTTTTAACCAGCGAAGGGTCATGATCCTCAAATACACCCAACGCGGGGTGACGGGCTGCAGCCAAAACATCTGAAGGCAGATGTGAATAAGGGGGTGACATACCCCAAGGATCTACAGAGCGGAAACTTAAGAGAGTTGCCGCGGACCACTGAGGGACAGAGGGTCCAGGCTGCACAAAAAGGCATTGGTCCTACAAAACTGGCCATGGGACCAGAGTGCGTGGATGGAAATGCCACGGAGCTCATGGTTGTCCCACCATGAACATCTGAATCCAATGAGAAAACTGCAGTGCTCGACGGCTGAGAGACCACAGTAGAGGGTTCGGTCGGCAGCCCCTTCCGATTTCGTCGAGTTGAAGTCAGGGAAGGCGGAGGCCGATACCCCACGTCTACACTACCAGACATCTCTGAACCCTTGCAGGGATAAAACTGCTGTGCTCAACAGTGGAGAGGCCACAGCAGGGGGTTCAGTCAGCAGCCACTTCTGACTTCGTCGAGTTGAAGTCAGGGAAGGCTGAGGCCGATACCCCATATCCACACTACCAAACATCGCTGCAGACCTCTGCAGGGATAAGCCGAGGCCGGCTGAAACAGTGACCAATGATGATGCAGACGGAACAGCAGTAGCAGCAGATATGACGGGAGCTGTTGAAACTGGTGGAAAAGGGGAGAGAGCAACCAAGCTCGGCCTCCAAAGGAGGAGTCATAACCCTAATGACAGCCTCAGGTGTCGACTGGAGAGGGACCATAGTCCCGGAACCAGGTATCTCTTCACCAGACAACTCAACAGCTCCTGCAGTATCCACCATGGTTAAAAACTGCACATCCCCCATAGAGGGGGTAAAACTCTCACCAGACGTGGTCATGTCGGGAAGCCCCGAAACACAGTCCTATTATTATACGATCCTCAGATCCATAATTCCAGTCACAGGAAACCATTATCAACGAGTTGAATTATCACTGTCACTGTTTCTGAATGCGAAAAATGGTGTCCTGCCACCTGGCCGGACGAAAAAAGAATGATTCATTGGTGACTGCCTTGCACACTGGTTCCGGAATTCTGTAGTAAACAATTGTAAGGTAGGTTGATAAGAAATATTGGACCACGCCCACTATCAATCCCAATCTGTATCATGTGGTTATATACGTATGTATACAATTTTGTTTCATTTCATTCAGTCAAACTAAAGTTATGACTCTGCCAGAGAAATATTGGACCATGCCCACTATCAATCCCAACCTGTATTATGTGGCTATGAACCTATGTATAAAATTTTGTTTCATTTCATTCAGTCAAACTAAAGTTATTGTCCGGAAGCAAATATCAACATCATCTTGGTCAGAAAAGGGCCATAATTCTGCCAAAAAATATCGGATCAAGTCCTCTATCAATACCAACCTGTATTATGTGGTTAGAAACTTATGTATAAAAGTTTGTTTCAATTTGTTCAGTCAAACAAAGTTATCGTCTGGAAACCATTTGTTTTGGATGGACGGATGTCGGAATTTTTTCGGAAGCAAGGGAAAAGGTGCCATAACTTTGGTAAAAATTATTGGATGGAACCCGTTCCTTGTGCATATCTGTTCCCCCATGTGGGTCTATCAGCACACCAAAGGAGATCCAAATCCGACCAATGGCTTTGAAATTACAATGCAAAATGTTTTTATCAACAGACGGATGGATGGATGGATGGACTGACGGGCAGATGGATGGAGAGTTTCACTAGATACCGCCAAATTCTCCTTCTGAGGTCGGGAGCATAATAATAATAAAGGAAGACACTTCAAGGGGCGACAAAAACCCACATATTAAATGTGAGTTCAATTACAGTGAGGGATTGTCTGGGAAGTGACACATTTTATTTTTTGCTGTATTTAAAAATATCCACCAGTAAAGTGGATATTCAATTAATATAGATTCACTGTACTGTGGTCACAAAAGATATCTCTTTCCCGATCAGATCCAGATACATTTACACCAGTGGATTGAGATTACATATGGAATGGACACAAAAATCTTCCTGATGGATGGACAGACAGATGGACAGAAATGACAAACACTAAAAAAAAAAAAATATTTGGGGACATAAACAGCAGAGAAAATACACAGGAGGTATTTTCTCTTAGGCTTTTTGTTACATCAAATGACTGTTGATGAGAGCCTGTGTTAAAATCCATCATTTTGACAATCTGATGGCTTTGTCTGCTGTACAAGGAGGAAATACAACTGGGCAGTATACCCAAAATACCATTCGATATTGGTGGGAGTACGTTTATGTTGCCGACACTGAATACCATACCAATACCAAAGAGAATAATTCTAAAAATAATGATACCAAACCAGACTTGAAATTTCAATACCGCCCAGCTCTAAATCAAACCATTTTGGGGCAGGTCTTGTTAGATAACCATAGGTATAGGAGTAAATTATCTTTTCATTTTCTACAGTTAAAACTAGAAGTCCTGTCATGGAATGCGCACAAATAGCACGTCGATCTGCGCGTTAATATATGCATTATGACAATAGTAAGGCTATCAAATTCTGTACATATGGCCTGTGCACAAGCAATGTTTCAGCCAATGGACCTCCGGGTAACCCGAAGGTCCATTGGCAGAAACAATGCCTGTGTTTGAGATGGGTAACCAGGAGAACTTGCTGTGCTTTGGATGCCATTCGATATGGCAATTGCGCGCAATTCCTACACGCAATTAAGCCTAGATAAGCACACAGTTCGTGACAGGACTTCTAGTTTTAACTGTAAAACTGATCTGCCAGTCAACAGAGTCCGATAATTGATCTGCTCAGAGAAAAATTCAAACTCTACCAAGGCCTTAGTCAAGTTCATTAATATTTTGCAGTTTGCATTGTTTGTATAAAGTTCATCATTACCTTTTTGATGAGCAATATTAAAGACTGCAGCAACAGCTTCATGATCTGAGTAATTGTAATCTCTATTAGGTATCCGACCAAGAGTAACGTAACATTTCTCTATATCAGCTTTGATATCTGTAAATAAAAAAAACTCAGAACTCAGTTCCTACACACAGAAACCAAAAAAATTTTAAAAATAACTCAAGACATATTCAAGAGTAGTAGAAATGTACCTACAGTTGAAACTCCTGTCACTGTGTTGTGCACTATTTTGAAGCAATAGTGCACTGAGTAAGTGCACTTTTGTTTTTGTCAAACTGCACCATTAGCGTAAATCAATTCCTGTTGAAAAACAGCGTGACCAACTCTGTACAATTCTATACTAGTAAATAGAGGTTGTTAACATCATTCCTAACATCTACTGTGATACATGTACATGTAATAATGTAAATAGATATTAAAATTCGACTACATAAACAAAATGAAGAGAGTGAATTACTACTTAATCGCAGCGTCATTTATTCTTCACTTGAAAAGTATTTATAATTGTTCATAACAGTAGAAGAAACAATTGTGAACTTTCATCACATGGACCACCAGGTTGCACCCAGTGGTTCATGTGATGAAAGTTCGCAAGTGCTTCTTGTGTCCTCAGAAATTGTAAATAATTACTGAGTGAAAAATCTACAATTGTCTATCCCACAGTGATTTAGAAGTAATCCACCCTCCACATACTGTAGTCTCAATATTTTCTCTCTGTTTGATCAGTTCAGATCGTGATTTTACTATCACCCTCGCTAAATAGCATATAATATACTGACCAAAAAAAGAAATGTAAGTTCGGTTTTGGTAATATAATTTTTTTTTATCTGTAGACCAAATGTGGTAAAATTTTACACATAGCTACCTCCGTGTACTGTCTAAAGTGTCTTTGGTTAAAGTTAAGTCAACCATGACCATGTGCGGTGCTGCATGCTTTCAACAGATTTTTCGACAAAGGATGCATCCAGGGCACTCCCACGTGCTATGGGCTTGAAAACCATACCAAATCGAAGTTTTGAACAGTACACATCGATTGCACATTTCATTAACATTTAAACTCAACTGAAAAGCAAAATGCTGCAAATGTCCGAAGTTGATAGGGGTAGGGCTTTTGCTCTAATTATGCAGGGCCAATCACAAAGTCTCATCGCCCAGCAATTTGGGGTCCACGAGTCAACGATAGCTCATTTAGTTGGGCATCTCAGAGCCACAGGAAGATTAGCTAACCGTAACAGGAGCAAACGTCCGCATGTTACGTTGTCAGGTCAAGATAGAGGCATACGTCTCTCACACATCTATTGGGCATCTGGTCAGGAATGTTAGCTGCTTGTACCAGGAGCGGACATCTGCATTTATGTCGCCACGTCAAGATAGAGGCATATGTCTCGGACACCTCCATAACCGATTTCAGATGGCGCTGGAGACAGCAAGTCAGGTTGTAGGCACTCATGGTTGCAGAGAGTGTCCAAGAACAGTTAGGAATTTGTTGCGGGAGTTCAATTGAAGGACACGACGTCCCTACGTTGGCGCGCAACTTACACCCAGGCAACATCAACGTCGATTGCAATGGCTGTAGGCACATGCACCTAATCAGTTTCACTGGCCCACTGGAGACATAAATTATTCACTGTCGAGTCTTGGTTCAAGCTTTACAGGTCAAATGGACGACAATGTTGCTATCGATGTCGAGGTGAGCAATATTCTGACATGTGCATTAAGGAAAACAACAGATTTGGGGGAGGGTCTATTATGGTTGGAGGGGGGGGGGGATTTCTCATGGCATTAGGGACCTGCAAATTGCCAATTTTGATCTAATCGAATATCAAATCGAATTGGAAAAAATGAACCGAATTTCAAATCAAATTTCAAATCGAATCACAGTTAATGGGTATATCGTCAAATGAAAAGTTTTTACTAAAATAATCCCCCCAATTATTAAAAGACACAAAGTTATGTAGTGTGCATTTTTTGCCTCACCACTTCCCATGCTATAAACCAATATACAGAACCTTACGTTGCAGCAGGATAATGTGAGGCAGCACATTGCTAGGGTTTGTCATGACTTCCTCAACCAAAACAATGTCCCAGTTCTCGATGGGCCACTCTACAGTCCACATTTGCCTTCATCAAGCATTTGTGGGATGAGCTGGTCAGGGGGGCCAAGGAAGCGTGTCAACGTCCCAAACAACGTCGCTCAGCTCACGCAGTCCCTTGATGTGGTCAATAGTCAGGAGAGTTAGAGCACTGACTGAAGCCCAGGGTTGGCACACCCGCTATTGATTTTTATCAGTTAATGGCATAGGGTATGCATGTTTCAACGTTATCCATGCAAACACCATCTGTGTTAAGACAACAAAACTCGTCAAAATTTAATCGGTAATGAAGAAATAACATCAAAATCCAAACAATGAAATAATCATCCATAACACATTTGAAATATTTATTGCACAGTGCAAAACGATCTTGTGTATTCCAGACTACTTCATTCTTCTGCAGTAAGGAGTGCATTAACTGGTAGAGTGCTAGAAGCCACTATCAGGGCTTTAATATGATGAGCAGGACCCCAGCCTGAAGGTGTCATATTCTGTGGATGTGCTTCGCATTATCTTAGAAGTGAAATTACTTAGTCTATATGGGTTTGCCTTGTTACAATTTATGGGAGAGTGCCTCATGAACAAATTTTGATAACCAAAAATAACTTAGCACTCTACCAGTTAATAAACATGAATTTTCTGTGCTAATTGTGGCAGGACTTCTAGTTTCAACTGTATTTCAAATTATTTCAGCCAAGTGATCAATCATTTGTCAATTTGGGACTTTAGGCATGAATGAATGCTTGATACTCATGGAGAGCCTAGGAAACTGTGAAGGTTCAATGAGTGGACCTCCTTTCCACGCACCCCTACTACTGCTGTAAATGATCAATGAAAGTGTCAATGACACTGTAGATCAACTTGTCAAGACATGTGCATGTATAGTATGTAACACAGCAATGACAAACATCTAGGTAATGACCTGATAACAAAGGTACATATAAAGTATTGTAACGGTCTGTACATAAATACTGACCGTAGCCTGTAACAAATATATAGGTAAAGTATTGTAAAGGTGGGTGACAGTCAGATGCTAAACTAGAAAAGAAATCTTTGAGTCCCAAAGTGGGTCTGACTGAACCCCAAAATATTTGTTCTCATAGCACAGTGATAACAAAGGCACCCCAAACACACTCATTCCTGTCCCAAGGTGAAAACAAAGGTACCCAAGAAGTTTCGTGAAGATCAGTTCATAAATACGAGCTGTATAGAAGTTGTGACAAAAAACTGATTGGACCTAATTTCGGTACAAAATGGCCACTGGCAGCCATCTTGAATTTTGGACCACACTCAGAAACACTTGTTCTCGTCCCAAGGTGACAACAAAGGTACCCAAGAAGTTTCGTGAAGATCGGTTGATAAATACAGCCTCTAGCCCGAGCCGTATTGACATGTGCACTTACAGTGTATAGGTAGCACTAAATAAATCAAAATTCATCTAATTTGTGTAATTTCTGCACGAGAAAAAAACCTGTACTGTATGTGATGTATTCCATTTTACTAAACACTCATACAAAAATTTATTCAAATCAGAACTTTCATACAGAAGTTCTGTACAAAAGACTGATTGCACTAATTTTGGTACAAAATGGCTGCTGGTGGCCATCTTGAATTTCGGACCAAACCCCAAAACACTCGTTCTCATCCCATGGTGATAACAAAGGTACCCAAGAAGTTTCGTAAAGATCGGTTCATAAATACGGCCTCTAGCCTGAGCCGTATAGAAGTTGTGTACAAAAAACTGATTAGACCTAATTTCGGTACAAAATGGCCACTGGCAGCCATCTTGAATTTTGGACCGCACTCAGAAACACTCATTCTCGTCCCAAGGTGATAACAGAGGTACCCAAGAAGTTTAGTGAAGATCGGTTGATAAATACAGCCTCTAGCCCAAGCCATATTGACATGTGTACTTACTGTGTGTAAGTAGCACTGAAAAAATCAAAGTTCATCTAATTTGCATAATTTCTGCAGGAGAAAAAACCCGTATTATATGTGATGTATTCCATGGTACTAAACATTCATACAAAAAATTATTCAAATCAGAGCTTTCAGGTGGAAGTTCTGCGCAAAAATCTGATTGCCCCTAATTTTGAACAAAATGGCTGCCAGCAGCCATCTTGAATTTCGGACCGGACCCAAAAACACTCGTTCTCGTCCCACGGTGATAACATAGGTATCCAAGAAGTTTCATAAAGATCGGTTCATAAATGCGGCCTCTAGCCCGAGCCGTATTGGCATTTGCACTGACAGTGCAGAAAGTAACACTAAATAAATCAAAGTTAGTCTAATTTGCATAATTTATGCACGAGAAAAAAACCTGTATGATATGTAATGTATCTCATGGTACTAAACATTCATACAAATAATTATTCAAATCAGAGCTTTCATATGGAAGTTCTGTACAAAAAACAGATTTCTGCATCGTCGGTACAAAATGGCGGCTGGCAGCCATCTTGAATTTTGGACCGCACCCAAAAACACTAGTTCTCGTCCCACGGTCATAACAAAGGTACCCAAGAAGTTTCGTAAAGATCGGTTCATAAATACGGCCTCTAGCCCGAGCCATATCCAATTGTTGAAGTACGGACAGACGGACGACAGGCCATGACAAAAGCTCAAATTTAGCTTCGCCAAAGTTGAGCTAAAAATGGATTATTATCCTTTAACCCTTTACCTAACATGAAAAGCAGACGACACTTGCAAAAAAAAAATCTTGAATAACTATTTTTTTTCATTTTTTGTCTCAAAAACATAGGTTATGACCCGTCATTGGAACGAGCTCGATGAACATTTCTTCTATTATATCCATGAGCTCTGTCAAACAAGATATAATGGATTAAATGCCTGTATTTGATGTGCTGAGGCCAAATAAGTCTATGAACAAAGGAAAACTGGGGAGAGTCGGTGTAATTTCGAGACAGGTTACAATTTCAATTAACAGAGTTTACTCTATAACCTATATTCAATCAACAGGTCAAATATGTACTGGAGGTATAGTAAATGGTTTTGTGTTGGAAAATTATATTCAATTATCAGGGTTATTTCAGTTATGAGATATACAATTAAGTGGGCTCCAGTGTACAGTTTATTGAATTTAATACAATAGACTCAGCCTTATTAATCAGACATATACTGAGCACATATATTAGTCTCAATTTAATAATAACTTTGATTTAAAACATGTGTTGTGAACTTGTGTCCATGCATGGTTCACATAAATATATAGGCACAGGGTATATCAATATATAAAATATATAAAAATATATAATAACTAGAAACTGTTTTAGCACACTAAAACATATGTCTCCCCTTCCTTTCTATTTAATGCACTGCAAATTATATATACATGAATAATATTGACAATCATGCCAAATATCTATGGTCTAGGTCAAAAGACAAAAAAGTTCTGGTCCGGACGAAGTTTCCCTTAAAAAAGCACATAAATCTGACCTTCAGGTCAAAGATCAAGGTCACATAAAGGTCGCTATGGTATGCCACACAGGCTCATGGTGATACATCCACATGCCAAATATCTAAGGTCTCGGTCAAAAGACAAAAAAGTTATGCCCCGGACAAAATTTCCATTAAAAAGCACATAAATCTGACCTTCATGTCAAAGGTCAAGGTCACATGAAGGTCACTATGATACGCTACACACCGGCTCATGGTGATACATCCACATGCCAAATATGTAAGGTCTAGGTCAAAAGACAAAAAAGTTATGTCCCGGACAAAGTTTCCCTTAAAAAAGCACATAAATCTGACCTTCGGGTCAAAGGTCAAGGTCACATGAAGCTCACTATGGTACGCGACACACCGGCTCATGGTGATAGATCCACATGCCAAATATCTAAGGTCTAGGTCAAAAGACAAAAACGTTATGCCCCAGACAAAGTTTGTATGAGAAGAAGAAGAATATGCACTAAAACAATATGTCTCACTTTTGGGAAGGGGAGACATAATTAACATATAGGCACGGGATGTATCAAAATGTGATGTTCATTTTTCAACTTTTTACTTCCCTTCATGTGCTACTCCAATGTTTACTGGAATACAGGCAACACTGGAGAGACACATCGCGGGAGGGAACTGAATTGAACAATACATTTTACAAACTGAAAATGTGTCTGTGACAACCATGCGACATACCTGTGACATCACAGGGTATGTTTCAGTGAGCTATTCCGGTTTACTTGGTTTATTGTGAGCATGCGTAGACACACGGAATAAAAACCAGGTCATTTTACTGAGTAGTTTATATTCTGGTTTATCATTCTGGATTGAACCAACTAAACCTCCTTGAGAGCAGGGTTATCTGGTTTATCATTCTATTCTTGACATGCGCAGCGGAAAGCACATAAGAGTTCTACACCTCGCACGACGACAATAAAAAAACATTCAATTTCGAGTGTCAAAAAAGAAATAAACAGTGCAAGGTTCATGAAAAATGCTATAACTCAAGAGAGAGAAACTATAAAAAAAAGTTAATAACATTTATTTTGCCCATAAAAGCGGCATTTCAAAAATATTCGATTCTCAACTGAAAGGGTATTTTTTTCTCAGAAAAAAATTGTTACAACTTTCAGAAGATCCTTTTTGGCCATTTTATTTCCATGATAGCAGTCACGCAATTTTTGACACCATCACTGGAAAGTTTCTGATGAGGGCCTTTTTAACCACGGGTTTCTAAGATTGTTTAAAAATGAAAGCAGGGATATGTTTCCCACGCTTTGGATGCCCCTCCTAACAATACTTCCATGCGTCGCATTTCCTAGCAACATCAAATGGGTTTATGTGGAATAGTATTTGCATTAAACATATCGTTCTGTTGTGATTTCTAAACCTAGTTTAGGTTTACATGGAATAGTAAACTAAGTAAACCGGAATAGTTCACTGAAACATACCCACAATCATCAACCATTGAAAAAGAGATTTTATTTTAGTTTGTTTCTCCATTTTATTCTCCTATTGTGTTGTGATGTCTGCATCCTGAAATCATACTGCAGACTACTGGCTAAACACATTGTATTTATTCTTTAATTTTATGTACTCAATGCAATGTTATGTTATCGAAGGTCAGTGACATCGATCAGCTGGGAAATATTCTGGCTGCTAGCAAAAACAAAATCAGCCTAATTATTGTGTTAATTGAGATCATTAGTGTTAATTGAGATCATTAGTGTTAACGCTGGGTTTTCCAAACACTTCTGAAATGGACTGGAACTGCATTCTTTGAGCAGTGTTATGTTTTTGTCAATCAAGGAGGGCATGGGGAATGTTTTTTTGACATGACAATATTTCGATTTTTTTTGTTTCTGATGATATTACTAAAGACATTTTTTTATAACTGGCTATACCTGATTAATTGGGAAAATGCCCAGCACCATCTCCATGATAGAATGAGACAAGTTCAAATAACTATGCAGTTAATAGTATTAAGATACGTATAGTGTGACCACTGCCAGTGCATTCGAAGGAGCGAGTTACCCCTAAAATTATGATTTGATCAAATAAGTGGTTTTTTTTGGTTATTTGATGGAAACCAAAAGTTAATGCCAGACAACAGACGACAAAGGGATGGACGGACATGGTGAAAACATAATGACCCCCCGAGAGAATCTCTCGGGGCATAAAAAATGTGGGTAGCTTTTTATATAATGCACAGGAGTGGCTTGCCATAAGGATCCCTCATACCAAATTTCACGGAAATCCATCCACTCACTGGTATAATATACCTGTGGACAGACAGAGATGGACAGATGGATGGATGGATTGACCAAATGGATGGATGGATGAATGAATGGACCCAAAGACGGACAGATTTATGTAATCCACTAAATCCCCCATTCTCTTCCAGAGTGGGGGGTATAATTAGCATTATAAATCTATTTATTAAAGCAACACACACCTTTATTTTGTTTGAACAATAAATAGTCAATTCTTTTTCCCTGAGGATATCTTGCCAACTGCACAGAAGTAACAAAACTATTGGATGGAATGTCACAAGTGTTTCCAGTTTCTTTCACTTCATTTTTAGAACTCTGAAAAATACACATTAACCAAGCATAAATAATATCGCATCTTGAAATTAAATTTATTTATTTATTGGGGTTTAACAACATTTACGACAGCTAGGGTCACCTCGTGTTGGACAGTTTTACGGGTGGAGGAAGATGGAGTACACGGAGATAACCATCAAGCAGCAGCGAGCAACTGTCAGACTCCCCATGCCCAAGCATGGTTAGCATTAGCTGAAGACAAGTGCACTGTTGATGTGCAGTATGCCTTAGCACACAGCACCACCATGCCCCCATGTGGGCAATCGGGATGAAGTGCCTTGCACAAGAACACAATGCAGTAACTTCTGGTGGGGATCAAACCATTGACCTTTCGGTTTGAGGTCCAATGCCACAACCACTGAGCCACCGCACTCCCTTGAAATGAAATAAATTGCCAAAATGATAATACTTTGGTAAGAAATAAAATTCAATAATTACATTGTTAATGTAGTTATACGTTTTGGGTCCAAATACTCAATTCCCATTGGTCAGCTGGATGAAACAGTCATGACCAAATGTAATTCATTTCCCAATGAAAACATTTGGTCAAACTTTGACCCGCATTTACGGTAGAGCGCATTTGACAGAATGTAATTTGGGCAGTGTTTGGGCGGGATTTTAACTTTTAGCGCCTCTCGCAGTGATCAACTCCGCTGCTGTTTCTTTGATGTCATTTCCCAACTGTGGCATAAAGCCCGTTACTAAAATACTTGTATCCATTTCTAAAGTTGTGAAAATTAAAAATCAGAGTTGTGCGCTTTGTATTTTGTGTGAGGGTGGTTTTTCGCCTCGTTCGTTCGTACATGGTTTATTTAGTCTTTCTGCTTTGTTGTTTGGTAAAAAGTAGTTTAAACAGTTATGGAAAGTAATTATAAGAATTGAATGCAATTTTTATAATTTTTATTGGAGTATGAACGTGTGGGAATGGGTACAAATTATGTATGAATCCCAAAGGGATTCATACAATTTGTACCCATTCCCACACGTTCATACTCCAATAAAGATTATAAAAATTGCATTCAATTCTTAAATAAAGTTCCTAAAATAGTAGAATTAAAATGATTATGCACATGCCACCCGTCATCTGATGTAACAAAAATACTAAGATGCCAAGACAAAATACCTCCAAGGTATTGTCTCGAGGCTTTTCAATAACATTTGATAATCAGTGGCCTGTGTCATTTTCCACATTTTTAGAAATAATTATTATTCATTCAAGGATTTTTTGGGGGTCTCTACAGGGGTTGAATATGGAGCCCTTTCCCAATGGCATTGAGCATAAGTTTTTCCAATTCTCAACCTCAAATTTCCAATCCCCACTCGAACAAACATTTAACGATTGGTTTTCTGAGGCCTTATGGCCACTCAGTTCAGGACACCAATTGTGCATTAAATTTAGGCCCCACAAAGTAGATCTTCTGTTTCTCAGGCCATTATTTGTGAAATTGCATGCGGGCGAGCGGTGTGTTATTTTATTTTTTATTAACATAATTATTTCTTTGAAATAAAAAGTTCATGTTCTTGGTTTATGTTTTAGGTCTCATAATCTACAGAATAGCACGGATGGGGTGGGGGGGGGGGGTGGGGGGATTTGGGGGGGGGGGAAGGCTTTGCAATGCTAAAGCATTGCAAAGCCTTCTTGCACTCAAGGGATAAAGTTATCAATTTTTTAACTCGAGTAAAATAGCAGACATAAGGCCCCACAAAGTAGATCTTCTGTTTCTCAGGCCATTATTTGTGAAATTGCATGCGGGCGAGCGGTGTTTTATTTTATTTTTTATTTCTGTAATTATTTCTTTGAAATAAAAAGTTCATGTTCTTGGTTTATGTTTTAGGCCTCATAATCTACAGAATAGCATGGGTGGTGGTGTATTTCGTCCCTTGAGAGCAAGAAGGCTTTGCAATGCTAAAGCATTGCAAAGCCATCTTGCACTCAAGGGACAAATTTATCAATTTTTTTAACTTGGGTAAAATATCACACATAATCCATTTAATTTTTATTTTTTTAAGTTTACATTGGTTATAAAAAGAGAGCATGCGGCAGCCAAAAGGACCATGCGGGAGGGCCTGAGAAACATATTATTTTTTTTAGGCCTAAACCATTTAATTTTTTTTTTTAAGTTTACATTGGTTATAAAAAGAGAGCATGCAGCAGCCAAAAAGACCATGTGGGAGGGCCTGAGAAACAGATTTTTAATTTTTTCAGGCCTTAAATTTTTTATCTAATGAAGCTTAGAAAATGTCTGAACTCAAAGGCAAATAAGAAGTTCTTCTTTAATAGCAAAGAGACATTGAGACTACACAGGCTGGGGTGAACATGATTCCATCTGACTACTTGTTGTAAAATGTACTTGTAGCATACATACAGGTGCTTAGGTACCAGTCTTAATGTTCTCTGTTTAATATGAAAGTGAAATTTCGTAGTCTTTCTATGTTTCTTCCCATCCAAATTACCAACTGGAGCCCCCATGATGCAAATTTTCCCAATGGCATGGGCCCTGGATTCTTTCCCAAAGAGAATCCTCATCATTAAATTCGCCTAACTTACCATCATCACAGGGTTCTGAAACTTTTTCAATAGGCTCATGACAACCAGTCTAAACACAACTAAGGCCTAAAAAAATAAAAAATCTGTTTCTCAGGCCCTCCCGCATGGTCCTTTTGGCTGCTGCATGCTCTCTTTTTATAACCAATTTAAACTTAAAAAAAATAAAAATTAAATGGTTTATGTCTGATATTTTACCCAAGTTAAAAAAATTGATGAATTTGTCCCTTGAGTGCAAGAAGGCTTTGCAATGCTTTAGCATTGCAAAGCCTTCTTGCACTCAAGGGATGAAATACACCACCACCCTTGCTATTCTGTAGATTATGAAGCCTAAAACTTGAACCAAGAACATGAACTTTTGATGGCAAAGAAGTAATTACAGAAATAAAAAATAAAATAAAAAAACGCTCGCATGCATGCAATTTCACAAATAATGGCCTGAGAAACAGAAGATCTACTTTGTGTGGCCTAATCTAAAATACAACCAGTCTAATGATTACTGGTTTAAAGAAGACAATGTTAGCTGTGCTGATGGAATATGAGTCCAAAAATGAGGCATGACGGTGATAGTATGTAATGCAAAGGAGAGAAACTCAATCAAACAAACGTGGCTCTTGGACAAAAATGAGGCATGACAGTGATAGTAAGTATGTAATGCAATGGAGAGAAACTCAATCAAACAAGCGTGGCTCTTGGACAAAAATGAGGCATGACAGTGATAGTAAGTATGTAATGCAATGGAGAGAAACTCAATCAAACATGCATGGCTCTTGGTCAAAAATGAGGCATGACAGTGATAGTATGTAATGCAATGGAGAGAAACTCAATCAAACAAGCGTGGCTCCTGAAATTTCAGCAAAACTAAAGTAAAGCCTCCGTAGACTGGACGTAATCCATGCGTGGACAGTGATTGCCACACATGCATTGACCAGGTAATAAAAATCATCTTCAGCAAAATTTTAATTAATGAAGCACCGGGTTATACCCGGTGCTTCATCAATTAAATTTTGGATGATTAGGCCACACAAAGTAGATCTTCTGTTTCTCAGGCCATTATTTGTGAAATTGCATGCATGCGAGCATTTTTTTATTTTATTTTTTATTTCAATAATTACTTCTTTGCCATCAAAAGTTCATGTTCTTGGTTCAAGTTTTAGGCCTCATAATCTACAGAATAGCAAGGGTGGTGGTGTATTTCATCCCTTGAGTGCAAGAAGGCTTTGCAATGCTAAAGCATTGCAAAGCCTTCTTGCACTCAAGGGACAAATTCATCAATTTTTTTAACTTGGGTAAAATATCAGACATAAACCATTTAATTATTATTTTTTTTAAGTTTAAATTGGTTATAAAAAGAGAGCATGCGGCAGCCAAAAGGACCATGCGGGAGGGCCTGAGAAACAGATTTTTTATTTTTTAGGCCTTATTCCTATAAATGTTTAATGATTATTACTGTAGTCAGTGTTTGGAATCTAATATTATTCCATCCGTGGAAATATTGCCTACCCATGGAAAGCAAACAGTCCATGGCAGCCACACTGCATATAGTATACAGGCCTCCAAATACATTTTTGTTTTGATGCATGTCATAATAGGTGAATGGTCTGTGACCTTGAAGTTATAAACTTGGGTCAAGAGAATGACATACCCTTGAGTTATAAGCAAAGATTGTGTGAATTATGAATAAAATCGGTCCATTGAATCAATTTCTCTAGACCAGACAAAGTTAGAAAACACAAATGGTCTGTGATCTTGACCTTAACATTAGGACCTTGAGCCAATGCTGTGACACACCAATGGATCATAAGCAATCATTGTGTGAAGTATGAGCAAGATTGATCCATTGAATATGTTTTTATGGCCCAGACAATGTTAGAATGCAGAAACAAACAATCGGTTTGTGACATGACCTTGGAGTTATAACCTTGGGACAAGATCATGACACACCCTTCAGTCATAAGAGCAATCACTGTATGAAGTATGAACAAGATCAGTCCATTAAATAATTTTTTATGGGCCATACAAAGTTAAAAGGGACAAACAGTCATCTTGGCAGATGGACAAACCTGCTACTGTATGCTCCTGAAAAATGTTCGGGAAGCCTAGCAAAAGCAGTCTACAAAGAAGTCAAAATTCAGACAAATTTTGACGAATTTATGGAAATTAGAATGAACCATTTTGTCAATGATGTGACCATGGCATTTCTGACTAGCAGACATTAAAAATGAGATTGAGGATATCACATATATAAACGGAGGCTCAAGTGAGCCTAAACTGCTCACCTGGATCAAGTTGCCTACAAGGAATAAGGTGCTGAGGGATCAGAAAGATGGTGACAAAAAGAAGGTGTCACTTTGTACAGTTAAAACTAGAAGTCCTGTCACGAACTGTGCGCTTATCTAGACTTAATTGTGCATAGGAATTGCGTGCAATTGCCATATCGAATGGTACACAAGGCATGGCAGGTTCTCCTTGCTACCCATAGCAAACACAAGCAATGTTCCTGCTAATGGACCTCCGGGTTACCCGGAGGTCCATTGGCTGAAACTTTGCTTGTGCAGAGGCCGTATGTGCAGACTTTGATAGCCTTACCATCGTCATAACGTGTAGATTAACACGCAAATCGACGTGCTATTTGTGCGCATTTCAGGACAGGACTTCTAGTTTTAACTGTACATGTGTGCATATTGCAATATCTGTCACCAAAAATGCTCTGAAAAACTGTTGTTTGTTTTTCAATCTACACTCCCAGCACACATCCTATGTTAGGCTTGCGATTATGTTGAAAAACGACAAAAAGGCTTCCCTCTGAAAAGACCATCTAGGCTGGTTAAAATTTTGGGGTAAAATTCTGAAGAAGATCTTTGAGGAATATTCCTCGTATTGCACTAAGTTAAGATTTGGGCTCCATAGGGAGCCAAATTATGAACTCATGGATTTGCTTTGAACATACTTGAATTTGCCCCCACAAGGATGGAGTATACCAAATTTGATAAGTTTATGCCAGATAGATTTAGTGTTCAACTGATGATCGGAACCGGCCACCACAATCGGCCGATTGTGGGCAATCAGATGACAATGGTAACGGTTCCTGGAACATCATCAGTTCAACCAAATATTGCCAACCATTTTGTAATGATTCATAAACTGTATTTTATTATCTTCTGTAGGAGAAATGAATACTATTCTCGATATAATTACAATATAGTGAGTGATACATTATTCAAATAAATCATTGTTCAGTGTTGTGCCCTTACCCATTTATCACCTATTTTTGATTGTCAATAAAAGAAAGTTAAAAAATTTATAGTAATTTATATATTTTTTATACTTACCAATGACCCAGAAATAGCTGGTGCTAACTCTCAAAAATCTAGGGCCAAACACAAATTTTGCCCCCCAATCCCCAAAATTTGCATCTAAAACCGAAAAAATCATGTCCTAAATGGTCCTCCATACTTTCCCTCCACTGCGCATGCGCAGTGTCAAGGAGGTCTCGAAATTGGCGCCAATTATCATTCTTACAAGCAGTGCCTGGTCAGCGCTATGTACTCAGTGGGGAGGTATGAGTTCCCAACTCCTGGGAGGGCCATCCCCGTCTGGGTCATTGGTAAGTATAAAAAAATATATAAATTACTATAAATTTTTTAACATTTTTATACTGTACCAATGACCCAGACATAGATGAATAGTAAAAAGGCTGGAGGGCCTAGGACATAGAGAAAAATCCAATAAGCTCAACTATATAAAATAGAGTCATCCCCTCGAGGAGAAAAGGAGTATTAGGCTTTACATGTATCTTTCTTATTTATGATAAATCAGAAAGACACAACACCCTCCATAGTTGAGCATAATAACATTCATGTTCTCTATTAACATCCAGTATAACCCTTTATACTAATTATTTTTAAAGTAAGCCAATAAATAAAGTTAGTCCAGAGAATTGAGACTCTTTATATTCTCTTAAAAGTGTCCGAGGATTGTATATTAACGCCCGTTTGACACGTGACATATACAAATGCTTCACACCAAGCTACACTTTAAAAATATGACATGAATGAATTTTTAAACATTAACTTTACACTTTAAAACCATCCCGGTAACGACTCAGAATTACTGACTCCGGAGGAGGTATCCCCTTGCTTTTCACTATAAAGCAGGTGACCTAAGGGAACACCCTCCCCCCCCCCCCCTTCCCCTTCCCCTTACCCTGGGTCAAATAGCCCAGAGCGAAGAGGGCAGCCGGACGGAGTCACTGCCGGAACAGAAAGCCTGCATAACTATAGTTGCAACTGTTTAGTGGACGACATTCTGAGCAACAGATAACGGACCTAAACAATGCAGGTCTCCAGAAATGGACTCAATATTTCTGAGATAAAAATTTGTGAATGTGGATGGCTGAGACCAATATGCAGCCTTCATTAAATCTGTTAATAGCAACACTATTTGCATAAGCCCAAGATGTAGAAAGAGCTCTTACTTCATGAGCTAAAATCTTAAGCACAGACTGCTGAGTTGAAGATAGATTATCATAAGCAGTACGGATAGTTAATTGAATCCATCTAGCAATAGAATGGACCGTAATGTCCTTTCTATTAGGCATCAGAGACAGAAAGAAGCATTTTCGTCCCATTCTGGTAAACTGAGATCTTTGTTTATAAATATGTAAAGCTCTAACCGGACAGAGTAAAGGCCTATGCCCGTCTGAAGACGGAAGGGCCTTAATAACAATAGGTTCCGGATATTTATTAGGAGCCTGATTCTTAGCCAAAAATCCAACATTAGTAGTAAAGGTAATAGTGTTCCCGACACTACGATAGTGAGAATCGTCCACAGATAGTGCATGAAGCTCACTGACTCTTCTAGCAGAAGAGAAAGCTAAGAGAAATGCTGTCTTATAAGACAAGAATTTGAAATCTACTGTCTCAAGAGGCTCAAATGGCATTTCTTTTAGTTTAAGAAGAACCCAAGCTAAATTCCATTTAGGAATTAATCTAAGGGTTCTAGGTCTATTTATCGAGAAGTTTCTAACTAATTTAGATAAAGAGACATTAGATCCAATTTGTAAACTATCATGGAGTGCATAGGTATCAGATAACATAGACCTATAACCTTTAACAGTAACAGGCTGCAGTTTGATCTCGTCAAACAAGTATACTAGAAAGTTTGCAATGTCTGGTATGGAGGGATCAAAAATATCAACAGAATGATCCCTACACCAACGACGAAAAACCTTCCACTTAGCCGCATAGTTTAGCGAAGAGGAGGTCCTCCTACAGTTAGAAATCGCGTCCACTGCTCGTCCTGTAAAATGCTTGCCGTGCAAGAAGGACCGCACAACGGAAATACGTGAAGGTTGAGACCTTGCGGGTTGTGATGTAGTTGACGCGATTTCCCCTGCGAAAGAAGATCCTCTCGTGGAGGAAGTTTTCGCGGTAAGTCCCACAGCAGACACCTGAGTAGTTTTATCCACGGTCTCTGTGGAGACAGAGATGCTACCAACAGAATTTTACATTGTGATTGTTTTATCTTTAGCAATATTTGGTGAATCAACGGCGCTGGAGGATACGCATATCCTATCATTCCGTCCCACGAGATCGATAGAGCGTCTACTGCATATGCTCGGGGATCCGGACATGGTGACACATACGTCTGCAACTGATTGTTGAGTTGTGTCGCAAATAAGTCTATCATTGGCCGCTCCCATTGGTAGCAATCTGATTGAATACCTGTTTGTTGAGAATCTATTCTGACGGCAACAAGTGACCCTTCCGTGAAAGGGAGTCTGCTAATACATTCAGACGACCCGGAATATGATGGACCGAAAGCAGAACTTGGTGTTCTAGAACAAACAGAGGGATTCTTTCCGTTAAATTGAATAACGGAACGGAATGAGTGCCTCCCTGGTTCCAGATATACTCTACTACTGTCGTATTGTCGGACAGGATTTGGACATGTGCTTTCTGAATAATGTTCATCCAATGACGTAGTGCAAGCCAAATTGACATCATTTACTTGATGTTTGTGTGCTTGCCTAGAAACTGCAGATCCCAAAGACCCTGGCACTTCGAATCCGTTGGGATCAATGTTGCACCCCAACCTGTTTGACTGGCATCCGTCATAATCGTAAAACTCGGATCCGGCAACTGCAGTGGAACTCCCTGAGTCAACCACTGAATGTTTGCCCAAGTCTGAATCTCTTGTTTCACTTGATTTGACAAGAGAACGTCTATATCGAGCGAATGAATCTTTACACTCCAATTCTGAGTCAAGAAAATTTGGAGAGGACGGGTGCGTAACTGCCCCATCAGAATGAGATCCGCAGCGGCTCCGCACAGACCTATCAGTCTCATGAACTCTCTCGCTGTGACTTTGTCTGAGTGAAGACAATAGCGAGCGTAACAACTGATTAATTTCGCTCTGGTTAACGGCAGACGAACGAGATTGTTGTGCGTCTCGAAGCTCATTCCCAGATGAGTGAATGACTTGGACGGCATCAGATCTGACTTCTCCTCGTTTATTATAAAACCGAGACGTCGGAGTAATAGAAGCAGATTCTGCACATCGTTCTGAAGCGTTAACTCGTTGCCGTACCTCTGAAAAATGTCGTCCAGGTAGGCTGACGTTACCGCAGACGAATGAGCTTGGAAATGTATCATTACCGAGTTCATTATTCGAGTGAAAGCCCAGGGCGCTAGGTTCAAACCGAAGCACATCGCTCGGAACTGATATACAACCCCTAGGACTGCGAAGCGTAGATACTTTCTGAATATCGGATGTACCATGACGTGAAAGTACGCATCTTTGAGATCTATGCTTGTAGCATAGTCGTTCACCCGAATACTCGCTCTGACTGATCGAATTGTCTCCATATAAAACTTCGGAGCGATGATCAGCTTGTTTATCCAGCTCAGATCTGGTTTCGGAGCCAGAAACAGATGGCTGTAGAAACCCGGTGATTCCTGGTCTTCTACAACCTCTACCACGTTCTTCGTCAGAAGAGACTGTACTTCTGATAAAAGAGCATCTTTTTTCTGCGGATTTGACGGAAGCTGAGTCCATTTTGGACTTCGAGTTAATGGAGGCTTTCGTTTGAAGGATATTCTTAGTCCTTCCGAAATTACCCCTCGGACCCAGGGGTCTTCCGTAATTGACACCCACTCGTTTATAAAACTTGATAATTTTCCGCCTACCGGAACATGATAGAGGTTCAAACCATCACCTCCTAGACCTGCGAGGCTTGCGGAAGGAGAAACTACGCCCTCCACGACCCGCACCTCGACCCCGTCGACCTAGGGACGTCTGACCGGTTATCTCGGCCAGAATAACGTCCCGCACGTGAGTTGCTGCCTTGACAGTCTTGAGAATAAGACCTAGAAGACGTATAAGAACCTCTATAGGAACTTCTCTTGTGCGTACTTGTCCCAGAAGTGCCTGTCTTACTCTTTTCTGCTGTATCCGACTTTTTGGAAGCGGATTTGAATAGCAGAGAATCCGAAGCTTTCTTAGTTATCTTATCATAGATTGCTGAAAGCTTGCCATCGAAGAGAAGCTCTCCGGAGACCGAAGCGACTCTGAGAGTTCTTCACCTTACTATCCACGCGCGTGGATGTAGCTTGGGCTGCGTCACGTCTAACCAACTCCAGGTTTGCCACTGAAAGGGCAGAGTTATACGTGGAATAAGCTACTGCCCTTGAAAGAAGTCTTAATGAGGATTGTATATCCTGGAATTCTTTCCCTTGAAGACGTAATGATAATGCCTTAGTAAGGTGGTCTGCGTATGATAAAGCGTCTAAGTTAACTCTGTTAGACATTACTGTCGTTTCCAACGTCGTGGTTGGAATTGACATAGACGACGGTATAGACAATTCCAAGTCTTCAGCCTCGTCATCTAGACACAGAGGAATTCTCGGTATGCCCTGTCCTGCCGTTTCAAATTTATTCCCTGAAATGATGAAAGGAAGATTTAGAGCAATTGCGGACAAGAAACCAGACTTGCCTGTTTTGGTAGCAAGCTTATGTATAGCGTCGTTCAATAATTCAAATGTTCTTGTGACAATATTGGACTGTGTCGGAAACTCAGGGACGATGTCCCTGAACCGATCAAAAAATTCTGTGTCCAATGACGCTATCAGTCTCTTATCCGGCATCGCAGCATTCTGGTCCGATGGAACAACCTCTGGAAGATAATGCCGGATGAAATCTACGGCAGCTTTATGTTGTTCCGAAAGGGAAAGCTCCAAATCCTCCGAATCCCTTTCGCCATCCTGTCGGACCCTATGAAGTTCTCGGTTGTCCGTACCTGATGCTTCAGCGGACCCAGCGTCGTCGGATAATTTCTGATCCGACATAGATTCTGCCGCTTGCTGGGATAAGTTGTGCTATTTGGGATAGCACGTCGGTCACTGAGGCCTGCGGAGTAGCGGTCTTACGTTGCTTTGCCGCTGGAAGCTCCGTGTTCATGGACTCCTGCATACTTCTCTTATGCGAACGTGTCCCTGGCTACCGGATGGCGTGACCTGGTCGCCGTGGAATCCCTGATTGGCAAAGCTGGCTGGATATCCGTGGTCACGTAGCCAAGGTGCGGTCGTGTGCGCTGCCGTGAGGATGAGGAAGCCTTATCGACAGTCTCTCCGGACTGTCTATATAATGGAGCGTCCAGAGCGGCGGACGTATGCTCCGAATGCGAAACGTTTTGTACCACAACATCTGGTCCCAGATGTTGTTGTACGAGAGAGGGACCTCTCTCGCTCGCAACCCGGATGGACCTGGACGAGCTAGGAACCGGACTAATAGGCTTCCTCCGTTCTCTCCTCTGATCCGTCGTCACTGGGTGTGCACTTTGTCTTATTATAGTGCTTGCATCACCCAAATCTCCTTCCTGGACCGCAATGGATGAACCCGGCTGCCGAACCATTCGATGAATGGACGCTACACCAGGCGAGCTAGCGGACGCCAACGCCGTCGATCCTACTAGGGACCTCTTAGGCAATTGACGTATTTCCATGAGCACTTTTGCCGCTAGCTCTTCATTTAACTGTGACAACGGAGGCACACTTTTGGAAGACATCACGGAAACATCACCCTGTTCTTGTTCCTCTGAAATAGAGATTGATAAACTGGAGTGACTCTGCGGAGAAAGGACCGGCATGGCCTTTTCCCTGCTAACAACATACCGTGACACACGTTTCCAATATTTGTCAACCCAATTGACACATACTGAACAGGAGTTAGTGCGAGTACAATGACTACAATTAATACAATGATTATGAAAGTCAGAGGAAGATTTCCTCTTATTACAATTTGAACAATATCCTTTCATTGTGAAAAGAATACAAAAAGTCCTAGTACTCGCACCAACCCCTGAAAACAAAGATACATAATAACATGATCCATTAACATAGAAAAAATAATTGAAATCAAAAAAAAATTTTTTGAAAAAATATTTTTTCAGAAAAGCCCAAGTTTCTGAAAAGTAATGTTGAGCCCCAATGGATCCCAAAAAGCCTAAGTGTGGACAAAAATTTTAAAAATATGTTAAAAAATTAATGCAACACTTACGTAAGGGGGGCCAGAGAAGCAGGTAGATAGGGGTGTAAAGTCCAAAGGCAGTGGGGGAGTGCAGCACCAGAAACAGATTTGATGTGCTCGATTCGGAAGAGACAGAGGGGGAGATGGAGGTAGTTGCAACAGAGTGCAGCACCAGAAACAGATTTGATGTGCTCGATTCGGAAGAGACAGAGGGGGAGATGGAGGTAGTTGCAACAGATAGTAGCTTGGGGTCTAGGCCAGGAAAAAGGAGGAGGGATCCGGGAGAAGACCAGGGGAGTAGTCCAGGTAGTTCAGGGCCTGGAAAGAGACGGAGGGACAAGGATAGGAGTAATCATAGGTCAAAGATACCGATACCGATATTGATTCCGAGTGGGGCTGTTGGAGAGGAAGAGGACGCTGTAAACAATAGGAGACTAGAGGAGATAAATAGGGCGAGGGCCAAAAGTAAGTTGGTGGTTGCGGGAATTAGCATAGTTCGGGGGATCGACAAGGTTGTCTGTGGTCCGGACAGTAAAAATAGAACAGTTCTGTGCTTTCCGGGGGCTAAAGTGGAGGACCTGAGGGATAGAGTGGACGGTATTGTAGCTGGGTCGGGGCCTGATCCGGTAGTGGTATTACATGTGGGGTCCAATAACATCAGGGAGAGGAAATCAGTTCGTTTGGTGGACACATACAAGGACCTAATTAGTAAGCTACTTAGCAGGAATGCTCGGACCATCGTTTCAGGGGTGCTCCCCGTTATGGGTGGTGGGAATGAGAGGAACTCGCGGATTATGGCACTAAACGAGGAGCTGGAAGAGCACTGCAAAGACTTGGGAATACATTTCATTGACCACTGGGATTCATTCTGGGGACAAGGAGAGTTGTATGGGCGAGACGGATTGCATTTAAGTAGGATGGGTACAGACCTGTTGGGCCAAAAAATTTTACAGGTGACTGGGCCTTTTTTGGAGAAAAGGGGGGTAGGGGACCACAGCCGATAACCCAGAGGGGCACAAATGCTGGGAACATAGGAAGAACAACAAACATGCACAATACAGGGACATACCAGGGTTATAATAATGTGCCAGTGATGACAAAAAAACAAAGATTCATTAAGTTTGGGTACTGCAACATCCAGGGTCTGCACAAGAAAGTAAGCGAAATATCAACAATGATGGACGAAGGAGACTTCGATATAATGGGTCTAAGTGAGACGTGGATACGACGGGATGAGCGGGTTGATCAGATGAAGGGTTGCGTGTGGATAGGAGCTGGGCGAACTGAGGGTCAGAAACGGGGTGGGGGTGTTGGCATCTACGCTAAAGAGGAATTACAGCCCTCATTGATTACAGATCTCACAGAAGCAAGGACTCAGATTCCAGTATCCAACGAAATAGTCTGGGCAAAAATCAAGTTAGGAAGCAGGTGTGTTGCCGTTGGTGTTGTATACTTAGCAGTGGAGGGAAGTAAGCCCGAGTGGAATGATTCAATATATACAACTCTTAGATCGAATATCACAGAGCTTGGAAGCAGAGAGTTCAGTATTGTCCTAATGGGGGACTTCAATGGGCACATCGGGGATAAGGAGGAGGGCATACAGGGAGGTGATAGGAAAATTAACACGAATGGGAGGAAGATGTTGGACCTATCAAAAGAGCTTGGTTTAAAGATCCTGAACAGGGATGCGAAATGTAAGGGTAAATGGACCTGGGAGAGGAACGATAAGAAAACAATAATTGATTATATACTCACTGACATTAGCGTATGGAGGGAGGTTATAGATGTAGAAATAGATGACGAGGGAAAAAATGACTTGGGTAGTGATCACAACCTGATAACAGTTAAAGATTATGGGCAAAAAGACGAATAGAGACAGAAATACCTTCAAGGAAGTTTGGGGACTAAAACAAGGAGCCAACTAGAAGCAGTTTCGGGAAAAACTAAAACCAAATCTTGAATGTATACCTAGGGATGCAAATGTCCAGAGTATTTCAGATGGCATAGTAAATAGCCTAACAGAGGCAGGGAAGGATTGTATAGGAAGGGTGAGGGTCCCAACGAGAGAGCTTGGATACAGATTTAACGAGGGACTGAAAAAGGCTATAAAAGAAAGGAAGGTTAAATGCGCTGCTTGCAGAAGAAGTAGGAAGCTTAAAGGGGTGGATAACAATGACACGAGACTAATGAAAGGAGAATATGAACTGGCACGGAGAAAGGTGAATGAGATAAAGAATAATAATAGGAAGGAGCGCAATTGCAGTCTTGCCATAACAATAAAGAAAACGGGGGGTTCGAGCTCAAACGTATTTTGGAACTGGATAAATAAACGGGGGAAAAGTAGTGTGCAGAGTATCAAAGTGGTTGGGGAAAGTACAGAAGATAAAGGCCGTATCGCTTCAGAGTTAGTCAAGCACTGGGAAAAGATAAACGATAGGCGATGGGGCAGTGGGTCCCCACCAAAAAGAAATACACTGGTGGAGTAGAACCTATCCAATCGTGTATGTAGCGAAATAACGGCAGAAGAAGTGCGGAACGTGGTCTCGAAATTAAAAAATGGTAAAGCGGGAGGGACTGATGAAATTCCGAACGAATTCCTCAAAAATGGAGGGGAGGCACTTATTGAAGTCCTGACAAACCTTTTCAACCTGGCTCAGCAAAAGCAAGAGGTCCCCAGAGAGTGGAGGGAAAGTAAGGTGTTGTTCATACTCAAAAAGGGGGATAAGGAAGTTCTAGATAACTATAGGGGGATATCAGTTAGTAGTAACATCGGAAAAGTATTCTGTAAGGTCATATACGGTAGACTGGAAGAAGTTATTGAAGAGAAAGGTTTTTTAGGAGAAATTCAAAATGGTTTCAGGAAAGGACGAAGAGTCACTGATCACCTATTTACACTCACCCAACTGATAGAATCAACAAAGGCTGAAAAGAAAAAGGTGTTTCTGGCATTTCTAGATGTGAAAAAAGCGTACGACCGAGTGTGGAGGGAAGGTATGTGGCGAAAGCTCGAGGGCATTGGACTGGGGGTAACTTTGTGGGAATCATGAAAGCACTGTATACAGATGTGCAAAGCCAACTCAGTCTAGGGAGTATCACTACAAAACGAGTCCCTATGGATATAGGCCTCAAGCAGGGGTGTATCTTTTCACCGATTTTGTTTGCATTGTATGTTAAAGATTTAGGGGACGAACTAATTCAGAGTGCGGAGGGGGTAAATGTTGGAGACATAAAGATACCAGGCTTATTCTTTGCGGACGACATGGTGTTAATGTCTAGAACTGAACAGGGGCTAGAGAAACTGCTGGAAATTGTTGGTAGATATGGGAACACTTGGCGGCTCGAACTAAATGAAAATAAAAGCAAGGTAATACCCGTTGGACGCAAGGTAGATATGACGAAGAGATGGAGAGTGGGGGAGTTCTCAATCCCCGAAGGGGAAAGCAAACAAATCACTGTAGAAGAAACGGGAGAGTATGAGTATCTAGGGGTAAGCATAAATATAACGGGAAGAGGGGTGTACAGAAATTACTCAGCCAAACTGATTCTGAAGGGGAAAAGAATTCTGAACCAACTAAAACTCTTAGGGAAAAATAGTTTCAATAAGGTCTTTGTGGGGAAAACACTGTGGGAGAGGGTGGGTTTACCAAGTATAAGGGGAAAGCAAACAAATCACTGTAGGAGAAACGGGAGAGTATGAGTATCTAGGGGTAAGCATAAATATAATGGGAAGAGGGGTGTACAGAAATTACTCAGCCAAACTGATTCTGAAGGGGAAAAGAATTCTGAACCAACTAAAACTCTTAGGGAAAAATAGTTTCAATAAGGTCTTTGTGGGGAAAACACTGTGGGAGAGGGTGGGTTTACCAAGTATAACGTATGGCACGGACGTGATTCCATTAAACCAAACCATTATTAAGAAGTTGGAAAGTACTCAGAATGATGCCGGCAGATGGATAACAGGGTCGAGTAATGCTGCAGCTTTGGAAGCAGTAAGGGGGGAGCTTGGATGGATGAAAATCAAGGACAGGGTAGATTTGGGAAAACTGTGTTACTTTAACTACTTGAGAAACCTGCCTGACAACTGGTGGTGCAAACTGATGCTCGATACCATTTGGAATTCTAATATAGAAACGGGGTGGTCAAAACATGTGAGGGAACTAATGGACAATTACTCTATAGAGGTCACAAACATAGAAGTAGGAATGAAAGAAGGCAAAAGGTTTGTCAAAGAGAGAGTCATGGAAGATTGCAATCGAAACTGGCGAGCAGGGGTTAGCGTGAAAAGATCACTGCAGGGGTTACAATATAAAGAAAAGCCAGCTTTTGAGAAGTACCTAGATGGCACCTTTGGAGGGTCACTGCTGTTCAAACTGAGATCAAGATCACTGGAGCTTCGGGGAAAAATTGGAAGAGATGGGGAAAAGGGATGCCAAATGTGCCACTCTGGAGTAGTGGAGACCCTGGAACATTTTCTCTTGGAATGCCCACAGTATATACCTCATAGAATAAAATTTACTGGAAGAATAATGCAGAAGTGGGGTGAAGAAACAAAGGATAGATGGCTGAAGGGGGACACGAGGGAGAGGGTAGGAATGCTTATTGAAGAAATTGAAAAAGAGGAAGCGAGGGACACTATTAAGCAGTTTATATCTGAATGCTGGGAGGAGAGGAGGGGAAGAGGGGGTGGGGTGCAGGGGGAATGATGGCCTTCTCTTATGAGGACCGCGACAAATCAGCGGCTGGCCAAAGAGTTATTATTATTACGTATAATAATAATGTATCTTGTTATGATTAAGCTAATACAAAGACAAAAAATCCCCCTCCACAGAGACTGTTGCCAATGTAAACAAGAAGTGTATAAACACCAGAAACATGACTCCAGGCACTGATAACCATGGCCCGGAATAAGTTACCAATAACACACTATCTGATGCAAAACAGAGACTTCCAGGAAAGAAACTGCAGAACATCAGATGGTAGATGCAGAACACTGTGCCTAAACACCCATGGGTGAGGACGTAAACATGGGGAAAAGAACAGAATTCATTCTGTTACCCAGCTAAAACTCCCAAGAAATAGAAATTTTAGTAATAATATTACAGAAAATATGCCAAAAGCATGGGAGAATAGCAAGGGGGGACTTAAAGGAAAGGGAGAGAGGAAACACTGAACAAGCAGTGTAATTTTATAGCAAGAATGACAACAACAGGCCCATGTCTCGAAATTAGGCAACATAACATAATTTCGTAAAGAAATTTTAAGTTACAGCCCTGATTATTTCCTGCCACTCATTTTTCCTCTCCTCCTTCTATTTCCTCTTTAGATCCACCATTTCTCTAATATTTATGTGTCTGGCATCATTTAAACTGAGATTTACAAGCACAAATATCAGTCAGATGTGAACTGATGAAGGGCCAAACAAAGAATGATAATTGGCGCCAATTTCGAGACCTCCTTGACACAGCACATGCGCAGTGGAGGGAAAGTATGGAGGACCATTTAGGACATGATTTTTTCGGTTTTAGATGCAAATTTTGGGGATTGGAGGGCAAAATTTGTGTTTGGCCCTAGATTTTTGAGAGTTAGCACCAGCTATGTCTGGGTCATTGGTACAGTATAAAAATATTCTCAGTACCCATGTGCAATGAATACACCAGGTGTCACTTCAGTCATCTGTCAAGAATTATGCATAGAACACGCCTACAAAGGAACCATAACAAATCAGCAGCCAGTCATAGCGTCATGACTCCAGTGCAAAGCAAATGAGCAAGGTGTCCCACTTCTGTTTTGGTTAATGATAACTTAATCTTGACGTTTGATTCTCTGGTGTAAGTTTTCATCCAGTGAATTGATATCAGAAGATTAAGTGGTAAGCAATATCAAAACAAAGTGACACAAATTCAAACTCAGCGCAATAAACAAAATGTTGTTCACGCCATTAATCTTTATTGTTTATATTTATCAAAGCACATGTCTCCTGGTTTCACTGGAACAATTCTTGGAATCATAGTCTCATTTATAAATTAAGCTAGTTTCAGTTTCACTTGGCTGCCATATTACACAATTCCCAGAGACATTCTGTTTACAATATCAATGTATTTTATTAAAAGTTAATTATTGGGTAAACTTTCTTCCAATACACATGGTAGTATGTATTATTTCCAATTTTTCTTTTTGATGTGATCTGCAACAAAACTCACTTATCAGTGCCTAGAAAACAAGGCTCGACATGCCATCAACTTTTGCTGTCTTGACAGGTTGACTTAACAGTAAAATTACCAGTCACACGCACTTGGGCAGTACACATGGCTCTGTGCATTACGAGTCAAAACAACAACTGGGCTACATTTTGTGTGTGTGTGGGCGGGGAATGAAAAATTGTGTTAAATTTATTGTAGTTCTTTTGAGTCTTGACTTATCTAGTACTGAATGACTGTATTCAATGTAAACACTGCAAAATATGTACAATTTAATGTAGTTCTTTTGAGCCTTGACTTGTCTAGTAGTGCACAATATTACAATTGGCATTGGCATCGGAATCGGACGATTGTGAGCTCAAATAACTGGTAATCGGTCAACGGCTATTTTCTAACCCATAAGGATGCTGTATACCAAATATGAGAAGATTCTGACTGGTGCATCTGAAGAGGTCTTTTAAAGAATTTTCCTAATATTGTAGAAAACAAAAATTTGGGTACCAAAAAGGAGCCTAAATATAAACCCAGGGACTTAATTTGAACAAACTTGAATCTGAGTCGCATAATGATGTTATCAAACATTATAAGATTCTGAAAGGTAGATCTTAAGAAGATTTTTAAACAACATTACTCATACTAAACTAAGTTAAAATCTGAACTCCAGTAGGGAGCCAAAACATGAACCCAGGGACTTGGTTTCAACACATTTGAATCTGGCCCCTCTAAAAGTGCTGAATACCAAATATGAAAAGTTTCTGTCTGGTGGATCGAAAAATTTTCAAATAATGTTTCTCACATTGCACGAAGTTAAAATTCAGGTTCTCACAAGGAACTGATATATGAGTCCTCAGACAAAAATTGAACAAATTTGAATCTGAACCCTATAAGGATGATGTACACCAAATATCAAAAGATTCTGAGTCGTGTATCTGAAGAAGATGATTTTTAAATATATTCCCAATATGAATCCATAGACTTGATTTGAACAAACTTAAATCTGAGCCCCCTAAGGATGCCGTGCACTAAACATGAAAAGATTCTGACTGGTAGATTTGATGAATATTTTTAAAGAATATTCCTCATGTTTCACCAAGTTAAATTTTGGGATCCTAAATGGAACCCAAATACGAATCCAAACAAACTTAAATCTGATCCACATAAGGATGCTGTATACCAAATACGGAGAATCTGAAGAACATTTTTAAAGAAATTTTCCTCATACAGCACCAAGTTAAAACTTGGGATTCCATTAACAGGATTTCCGCTATGCAGACATGGGATCCCATCAACGACCCTATTCCCCTCGTTGACTTTCCCCTACCCAAAAGGTACTTGTAAAGTGCTCATCAAAGATGCTCGTAAGGCTTGTATCAAAGGTAGAGAATAATAGGGAACAAGGAACAGCAAAAAATCAACCAGACTCAACATTTTTTTTTACCAAGTAGCAATAACATTGACTATAGAACGACAGGATCTGGTGATGGGTTAGATGGCATACGCACATGATTTGGGTTGGGTTCCATTGGTCCTTATTGGTAAGTTTTGTGTATACTCTGACAGGCCTTGACAATTCCTTATTTTGGTAAACCTATAATTAGTATAAACAGGTTACCCATTCAATTGTTCATTAACCTATTCTGAAGGTTAAGTAAATTTGTTTCATTAACCTGTTGGTTAACCAAAAATTCAAACTCGAAATGCCACAGGCATATCTTGAAGGCCATAGGCCTGAGCTGGGGTAGGGTTTGGGAGCATAATGTACAGTTATGCCTCTTCTGTTGGCAACATGTGATGACTTCCTACAAAAAAATATCAGAGAAGCAGAAATATGCAATCTCTAGAAAAATAGAGTTGTGCCTCTTCTATTGGCAGTATTGCATATAAGAACATGCTGCGGTGAATAGGTCCAGAATTGATTTGGCAGTGGCCCCATCATACATCAGGCTACAGTGCATTTCAATTTCCATAGCCCGTGAAAACATGTTTCTAATTATGCTTACAGCTGAATAACAAGCATAAATTTAATATTTGTATGTGTACTATCTCCACAGGCATCTAATATAACTATCGTAAAAAAGTTGGTTAACTGATGGATCCTTTTGGTTAAACGATCATTTGTTCACCTTAATTTTTGTTTGCATAACCTCCAGGCGAACTGAAAGATTGTTCGCCTGAATTGTCAAGGCCTGTCTGAGGACAGCCATTTTAATATGCACAAGGCATAGTTCCTCCACTTGGGCATCTCAGGTGTGCATTTCAGACAGATGAAATCTTGAGGCTGGTAATGGTGAACCATAGTCGCCACGTCGGATCCCTGGGCTCCCCATTACTGGCCTCAACACTTTTTTCCTCACGGAAAGCCTGATTAAGGAGGCCAAATTTGAACTCTGGGACTTAATTTTAATAACCTTGAATTTGAATGACCCCCATAAACATGTTGTACATCAAATATCAAAAGATTCTGACTGGTGGATCTGAAGAAGATTGTCAAAGAATTTGGCACTAAGTCAAAATTCGGACTTTAACAAGGAAGCCAACTAAGAACTCAGGGACTTTATTTGCACAAACTTGAATCAGATCCCTCTAAGGATCTTGTATACCAAATATAGTAAAATTCTTATTGGTAGTTCTGGAGATTTTTTTTTCTCCATTTTTGAAAAGTGTTGACTCAGAATTTTCCCATAACACCAACCTTCCACCACCCCCCGCCCCCCCCCCCCCCCCCCCACTCCCATATGGCATTACATGATGCAACCAATTGAGATTTTGGGGGCCCATTTGATGCTACAATAAAATTGAAGTAAAAATGAGCTCATTTTCAAAAAGAAAACATTTTTGGTCTTCCATGACACCAAAAAAAACCCCCAAATCTCAAAACCTGACTGACAAAAACTGATAAACTGTTTAGATTTAATGATTAGTCCAACATATATTTGAAAAAGAGACTCACCCACACTTTCCAAGTATCTGAAAGCTGTGCATTCTCTAGAACAAGTTTGAATCCGAGATCATCTGTCTCCAAGTTAAGATCACCACCTAAGAGGGTAAAGTCTGCATCTGCAGAAGTTAATTTTATAAATTGACTAGTCTGGAATGCTTGTGATACTCTATGTGTAATGTATTCATCATTTTCTCGGTTATATTCAGCATGGATCTGAAAAAAAACCCAAAACATATTACATTTCTAGTAAACTAGGTAAGCATTACAACACTGTCATAACAAAATAGGGCCCTGCAAAGTTTCAAGATTTGATCTGATTTTGAATCTTGAGTTATTTGGTTCGATTTGAATTGGCTGCGTGATTCGTTTCCATTCAAATCCTTTCACTCGAATATAGCTTGGCATCAGTCATCTTCATTGTCTCACAATATGTATAGATCTGGTGGAAATTGTACATAAACTAGAACTATCACTGAAGGTGATTAATACCCCCGCTTTGGGTTTTTAGAGGAATGCACTTCTGATCATGTATGCGAAGGCCATAAGGAAATTGATTGATAAATGTAGGAGGAGTTGCGCACACAAGAATTTCATGTAGAAACCCATATTAAATCAAAAATCAAGAGAGATAACCTGGTTAAAATTGTCGCAAAAATTTTGGAATATGCGCATGTTCACTTAGTAGTGATGATGTTTGAAAGGTTCCTTCCAAATCGTTTCTTTAATGTAGGAGGAGTTGCGCACACAAGAATTTATTCGGACGGAAAGACGTACGGAAATACGGACGGACAGACAGACGTACGGACGGATGGACGTACGGATGTACAGGGTGATTCCTATATAGCCCCCACTTCTTCGAAGCGGGGGTATAATAATATTGAAAATAAAGACGGAGTGTAGTTTCCGCTATCGAAGAACAATCAATATCTGTACCCATGGCACCAGCCATGCTAATTCCAGTCTCACGAGACACTAGCACTGTTGAAAAAAATCTAAAGTTTCCAAGCAATATCAATGATAAGCTGTTGCTAGCAGCTAGCCCTGTGCAGTGCCAAGTACTGATGATTCTCGCACACATTTCTGTTTTTGAACTATAATCCTTACTGGGTAATATTCCAACTACATCACCAAGGCATGCCTTCCACGAAGGCATGCCTTGGTGATGTAGTTGGACTATTTTATAAGTCGGGACTTGAGACATCACGGTCAGAACAAATCCGCTTTACAGCACCTCTGCCCCAATCAGTCATCTTAAAAACGTCCCTGATTCAATTTGAGATTTGATTCAAATAATAGACCCGATTTGATTCGAGATTCGATGTGAAGTGAAAATGAGTGATTCACAGGGCCCTATAACAAAAGCAGTCTTTTGGTATCCAAGGTTCCCACTCATATCAGAGAATCAAATTAAAGCACTATATAAGCACTTTTCAAGTAATATGATCACAGTTTTTAAACGCTATTAGGGCTATACAAATTGGGTGAATGATCATTGCATTTGCCTAAAAAGAAATAAGTTATCAATTTATTGTTCACCTTCATTACCAGATTTTTGATAAATTTCGTGTTCTAACTGCCCATTTGATTCATCTGTTAACTCTTTCGGAATAATGATCTGACAGGGATGACGACTGGAGATTTAGAAAACATCATAGGTATTTTTGTTTCTTGATTTTAATATATTTAGTGTAATTTTGATTATTTGAACCCATTGTGCACCTCATGATCTCCACATTATCTTTAGTTTACATCACATCACACCGACAATTGGGGAAACCAGCAAGTAAACAATACAATATAAGGCTTGATTTCTTGTCCTGAAGACCCCCCCCCCCCCCCCCACACACAGAATTTTCTATTTTTCCACTGGCCACACTCCTTGGGCTTTGAGACGGGTCAGTAAGGTACATTGTAACGATGCTGAAGCAAACTGCTATGATGACATGACTAGTGTTGAAACGATTTACACAATTTGTATTTTTACTAATTGACTAAACGCCGGGTACTAGTCGATGATTAATCGACTAGTTGGTGATACAATGTCCGAATTTTTCCAACAATATTTTTTAGGTGCATGAACACTACCGGTAATTACACCAATGACGCCAGGGGATTTCCCAAGTCTCCAACAAAAATACAATTACTTGTTTTGATGATGTTTTGTTAATATTACGCCTAAAATAAAATTTTAGAATCATTTTGATGCGTTGTTTTTTTATATCACTTTATTCTTTCACTGAAGCTTAATTAAAATTACAAAAAAAAACCTGTCTCGGGTTTTGTCGATTTTGTTTCTCCACTCTGTGCTAAGCCTTAATATTTAGAAATGAATGTGAAATTCCCAGTTCATAATTAATTATTCCAGGCAGTATGGACGCTCCAAAAGTATCAGTTTTTATTAGTTTGAAAATGAGTTGTTTGGTTAGCTAAAGCAGTCGTATTGTTTTGTTATCATATTGAAAAGGCACTTCCAAAAAATATAACTTCGTACCTTCAATTTAATATCCACTTAGTCAAAGATGACATGAAAAGCTGTAAAACAACACATGTGAAGCCATTCACATTGGGGAGTCAACATGCACACATTGCGGTCCGATTAAATAATTAAAATATAGCTTATTTTTTTATGAGCATGCCCATAAGGTTTTATTTATGTTTCATGTCGCGTGTATTTGTTCAACAGTGCGACTTGAAATGGAGATCAGTAACGTTTGTGGTCTTTGATAATGTGTACAAAAGAGACAGCTTTGTAAAGTGTTGATTTTTCTTAACTCATGCTTCACAATTCACACTTGACATCAATGGGAGTGATGTGCTAAAGCAGTAATCAACAAATAAAACTGCAGTGATTTCTGGTGACTTTCAAATTTAATGGACTAATAATCATTGATTATATCTTTGTCGCATCATTCACATCATGTCACAGTACCCAGCATTTATATTGATATAGCCTGTGACTTCAAAGCACCCCAGTGTTTATTATATATGGTGATGTACCAGAACGAATATTACTTGTAGTGTAAACTTGTGGTGTAAGAGCCTTTTCTTGATAAAGCCTGACTTCAAAGTCTCTTCCCCCCCCCCCCCCCCCCCCAATGTTTATTATACATGGTGATGTCCCATTATACTGTAAACTTTTGCCGTGAGAGTCCTTTCTTGATATAGCCTAATAGCCTATGACCTCAACCACCCCACCTCCCTGCCCCCCCCCCCCCACAGTGTTTATTATATATGGTGATGTATTGTTACGTAGCAAATATTATTTCTAGTGTAAACTTGTGCCATAAGACTAAGAGCCTTTTCTTGAAGTAGCCTATGACTTCAATGTGCCCCCCCCCCCCCCCCCCACCACAGTGTTTATTATAGTTTTCAAATGAGGAGAGTACTGCCAGCAAGTGAAAAATTTAAGGAGAGCTGCCGATGGCTCACCTAACTTTTTAAAAAAGACAGGCCTTGATCATGTCAAGTGCTAAACTAAGCAATAAAGTCTACAAAACTGTGGTTTTAACTAAATTCATTGGCTGGAGTGGCGTGGTGTCTTCATGTCTTTTCGACCAAACAACCAGTGCCGCAAAACATAAACGGGTCTAATAATAAATCTTTGGTGTTCCTATTTTGGAGAATTTCCTAAGGGGAATTGAGAAGAGGGCCCAGAATATTCGGTTCCTTCATATATTCTTTTCATGGGCAACGATTTGTGAAAAAAAAATAGGCAGCTTTGACAGCACTCCTGGTTAATGGTCATTGGTGCCTGTGCTTGTGGTAATTAGCAGCAACTGGAGCTCTTCGGTCATGAAATTTTGGTGTCGGCTTTGTTAAAAGTTGAGTCTTGGGTTTATTATTTAACTTTCAAGTTCAGATGAACAGGAAAAGTTTGAAAAACTTGTCCGTTGAACAAAATCCTGAAACTTAAACAAAATCCCAATCCCAGCGTATTATGTGTAACTAACGTATCTAAACACAATAACTTGAAAGAGGCACAGCTTATTTGCTCTTAACATTTCCTACAATACTCATGTTGTTTTGTATCCCCCCCCCCCCCTTCAAGGTTTTAGAGAATACACTCAGGGAACTAATCAACAAGAGATTCACTAATCGATTAATAGATGTGTTTAGTACTAATTGCACCGGCATTGACTAGTCGTAAAATCGTTTCAACACTGGACATGACTATGCAATGCTGTGTTGAAAGTAGTTTTGAAACGACTCTGGGTTAGTTGATATCAAAACACTGAGTAAAAGTTGACTAGTCGGCACCCCATTTTCTGCTGCCAAGATTCATATAGCAATACCCCTGCAGTTGAATATTTCAACGTTCATGGGTGACATACATATGATGGGCTATATTTGGATTGTATTTTGGTAGTAAGTTATTAACAAAACGTCCATTTCATTACATCCTTGCATATCAGATTAATGATTCAATTCACGGTACAATTGACTGCAGATGTGGAGAACAATCCTGATGAACAATTAACCACATGCTTCCCAATAAATGACATGGGAATCTTTCTATAATAGAAATTTTATTGTATTGAGACAAGTTCCAATAACTACGCCATTAACAATATTAAGGCCTATGCAGTGTGCCCACTGAGTTGGCCCATTAGTCCAGGCACATTAGACATAAAAATGAGAAAGTAAGGAAAAAAATCGGAGAAAGCTGATTTTTTTATATGTTTCCGGGACACACATTGCGGATAAAGTGTGAAACGTCCCCGCGAATCCGAGTTGAGCTTTTTTTAGTTATAGCGTTTTTTTGATGAAAAAAAAAATTCGACCCAGCTCCATATTTCTCATTCTTATTCGCCTTAGTAGGGTGAGAATCATAAATATCGTGCTGAATTATATTGAGAATACATATCCCCAACAGAAAATGCCAACTTTGTACCAATCCTCACACTCAATGGTGAAATATTCACGAAAATGTACAAAATTACGAAAAAAAGTTAAAGAATTTATAGTAATTTATATATTTTTTATACTTACCAATGACCCAGACTTAGCTGGTGCTAACTCTAACAAAACCAGGGCCAAACACAAATTTTGCTCCCCAATCCCCAAAATTTGCATCCAAAACCAAAAGAAATCATATCCTATAGGACCTCCATACTACGCCCCCACTGCGCATGCGCAGTGTCAAGGACGTCCCGAAATTGGCGCCAATTATCATTCTTACTGGCAGTGCCTGGTCAGCGCTATGTACTCAGCGGGGAGGCAAGAGTTCCCAACTCCTGGGAGGGCCATCCCCGTCTGGGTCATTGGTAAGTATAAAAAATATATAAATTACTATAAATGTTTTAACATTTTTATACTGTACCAATGACCCAGACTTAGCTGAATAGTAAAAAGGCTGGAGGGCCTAGGACATAGAGGAAAATCCAATAAGCTCAACTATATAATAAAGAGGTAACCCCTTAAGGAGAAAAGGAGTATTAGGCTTTACATGTATCTTTCTTATTTAATATTAAATTAGAAAGATACAATACCCTTAATAATTGAGCACAATAATATGCATGTTCTCTATTAACATCCAGTATAACCCTTATACTAATTATTTTTAAAGCAAGCCAATAAATAAAGTAGTCCAGAGAATTGAGACTCTTTATAATCTTTTAAAAGTGTCCGAGTATTGTATATTAAAGCCCGTTTGACACTTGACATATACAAATGCTTCACACCGAGCTACACTTTAAAAATAAGACATGAATGAATTTTAACATTAATATTACACTTTAAAACCATCCCGGAAGCGACTCAGAAATACTGACTTTGGAGGAGGCATTCCCTTGCTTTTCACTATAAAGCAGGTGACCTAAGGGAACACCCGCCCCCCCCCCCCCCCCTTCCCCTTGCCCTGGGTCAAATAGCCCAGAGCGAAGAGGGCAGCCGGACGGAGTCACTGCCGGAACAGAAAGCCTGCATAACTATAGTTGCAACTGTTTAGTGGATGACATTCTGAGCAACAGATAACGGACCTAAACAATGCAGGTCTCCAGAAATGGACTCAATATTTCTGAGATAAAAATTCGTGAATGTGGATGGCTGAGACCAATAGGCAGCCTTCATTAAATCTGTAATAGCAATACTATTAGCATAAGCCCAAGAAGTAGCAAGAGCTCTTACTTCATGAGCGGAAATCTTAAGCACAGACTGCTGAGAAGAAGATAAACTCTCATAAGCAGTACGGATAGTTAATTGAATCCATCTAGCAATAGAATGGACCGAAATGTCCCTTCTATTAGGCATCAAAGACAGAAAGAAACGTTTCCGTCCCTTTCTGATAAACTGAGATCTCTGTTTATAGATACGTAACGCTCTAACAGGACAGAGTAAAGGCCTACGCCCGTCTGAAGATGGAAGAGCCTTAATAACAATAGGTTCCGGATATTTATTAGGAGCCTGATTCTTAGCTAAAAAACCCACATTAGTAGTGAAGGTGATAGTGTTCCCGACACCACGATAGTGAGAATCATCCACCGACAGTGCATGAAGCTCACTGACTCTTCTAGCAGAAGAGAAAGCTAAGAGAAAAGCTGTCTTATAAGATAAGAATTTGAAATCTACTGTCCCAAGAGGTTCAAATGGCTTTTCCTTCAATTTAAGAAGAACCCAAGCTAAATTCCATTTAGGAATTAATCTAAGAGTTCTGGGTCTATTTATCGAGAAGTTTCTAACCAACTTAGATAAAGAGACATTAGATCCAATTTGTAAACTATCATGATGTGCATAGGTATCAGATAACATAGACCTATAACCCTTAATAGTAACAGGCTGCAGTTTGATTTCGTCAAACAAGTATACTAGAAAGTTTGCAATGTCTGGTATAGAGGGATCAAAAATATCTACAGAATGATCCCTACACCAACGACGAAAAAAGTTCCACTTAGCCGCATAGCTTAGCGAAGAGAAGGTCCTCCTACAGTTAGAAATCGCGTCCACTGCTCGTCCTGTAAAGTGCTTGCCATGCAAGAAGGACCGCGCAACGGAAAAACGTGAAGGTTGAGACCTTGCGGGTTGTGATGGAGTTGACGCGATTTCCCCTGCGAAAGAAGATCCTCCCGTGGAGGAAGCTTTCGCGGTAGGTCCCACAACAGACACCTGAGTAGATTTATCCACGGTCTCTGTGGCGACAGAGATGCTACCAACAGAATCTTGCATTGAGATTGTTTTATCTTTAGCAATACTTGTTGAATTAACGGCGCTGGAGGATACGCATATCCTATCATTCCGTCCCAAGGGATCGACAGAGCGTCTACTGCAAATGCTCTTGGATCCGGACACGGAGACACATACGTCTGCAACTGATTGTTGAGATGTGTCGCAAATAAGTCTATCATTGCCCGTTCCCATTGGTAGCAAATCTGATTGAATACTTGTTTGTTGAGAGTCCACTCCGACGGCAACAAGCGACCCTTTCGTGAAAGGGAGTCTGCTAGCACATTCAGACGACCCGGTATGTGACGGACCGAAAGAAGAACCTGATGTTCTAGCGCAAACAGAAGGATTCTTTCCGTTAGATTGAACAACGGAACTGAATGAGTGCCTCCCTGATTCCGTATATACGCCACTACTGTCGTATTGTCGGATAGGATTTGGACATGAGCATTGTGAATAATGTCTATCCAATGACGTAACGCAAGCCAAATTGACATCATTTCCTTGATGTTTATGTGCTTGCACAGGAATTGCGGATCCCAAAGACCCTGGCATCTCGAATCCGTTGGGATCAATGATGCACCCCAACCTGTTTGACTGGCATCCGTCATAATGGTAAAACTCGGATCCGGCAACTGCAGCGGAACTCCCTGAGTTAACCACTGAATGTTTGCCCAAGTCTGAATCTCTTGTTTCACTTGATCTTACAAGAGAACGTCTACGTCGAGCGAATGAATTTTCACACTCCAATTCTGAGTCAAGAAAATTTGGAGATGACGCGTGCGTAACCGCCCCATCGGAATGAGATCCGCAGCGGCTCCGCACAGACCTATCAGTCTCATAAATTCTCTCGCTGTGACTTTGTCTGCGTGCAGACAATAGCGAGTGTAACAACTGACTAATTTCGCTCTGGTTAACGGCAGACGAACGAGATTGTTGTGCGTCTCGAAGCTCATTCCCAGATGAGTGAATGACTTGGATGGCACCAGATCCGACTTCTCCTCGTTTACTATAAAACCGAGACGTCGGAGCAAAAGAAGTAGATTCTGAACATCGTTCTGAAGCGTTAACTCGTTGCCGTACCTCTGAAGAATGTCGTCCAGGTAGGCCGACGTTACCGCAGACGAATGAGCTTGGAAATAGATCATTACCGAGTTCATTACCCGAGTGAAAGCCCAGGGTGCTAGATTCAGTCCGAAGCACATCGCCCGGAATTGATACACCACTCCTAGGACTGCGAAGCGGAGATACTTTCTGAATGTCGGATGTACCATGACGTGAAAGTACGCATCTTTGAGATCTATGCTTGATGCATAATCGTTCACCCGAATACTCGCTCTGACCGACCGAAGCGTCTCCATATAAAATTTCGGAGTGACGATCAGCTTGTTTATCCAGCTCAAATCTATGACTGGACGGAACGAGCCGTCTGGTTTCGGAACCAGAAACAGATGGCTGTAGAATCCCGGAGTCTCCTGGTTCTCTACGACCTCTACCGCGTTCTTCATTAAAAGAGACTGCACCTCTGATAACAGAGCGTCTCTTTTCTGCGGATTTGACGGAAGTTGAGTCCACTTTGGACTTCGAGTTAATGGAGGCTTTCGTTTGAAGGATATCTTTAGGCCTTCCGAAGTCACTCCTCTCACCCAAGGGTCGTCCGTAATCGACGCCCATTCTTGTGAAAAGCTTGACAACCTTCCGCCAACCGGTGCGCGATAGCGGTTTAAGCCATCACCTCCTGGACCTGCGAGGCCTGCGGTAGGAGAAACCACGTCCTCCACGACCTGCACCTCGTCCCGTCGACCTCGGGGCATCCGACCGGTTGTCCCGGCCCGAAGGACGTCCCGAACGAGAGTCGCTACCCTGACGGTCTCTCGAATAAGACCAAGAGGACGCACCGGAACCTCTATAGGAACCTCTCTTGGGTGCATTAGACCCAGAAGTGCCTGTCTTATTCTTGTCTGCTGTATCCGACTTCTTAGAAGCAGATTTGAACAACAGAGAATCCGAAGCTTTCTTTGTAATTTTATCATAAATAGCAGAAAGCTTGCCGTCAAAGAGAAGTTCTCCGGAGACCGAAGCGACTCTAAGAGAGTTCTTCACCTTAGTATCCACGAGTGTGGATGTACCTAGGGCTGCGTCACGTCTAACCAACTCCAGGTTTGCCACTGAAAGGGCGGAGTTACACGTGGAATAAGCTACTGCCCTTGAAAGAAGTCTTAAAGAGGATTGTATATCCTGAAATTCTTTCCCTTGAAGGCGCAGAGATAACGCCTTAGTAAGGTGATCTGCGTAAGATAAGGCATCTAAATTGGCTCTGTTAGACGAAATAGCTGTTTCCAACACCGCGGTTGGAATAGAAGCCGACGACGGTAATGATAGCTCTAAGTCTTCCGCCTCATCGTCCATACGCAGAGGAACTCTCGGAATACCCTGTCCTGCCGTGTCGAATTTATTCCTTGCATTAATGAAAGGCAGGTTGAGAGTATTGGCGGACAAGAAACCTGCTTTCCCCGTCTTGGAAGCAAGTTTAAATATAGCGTCGTTCAATAATTCAAATGTTCTTGCAACATTATTGGACTGCGACGGAAACTCGGGAGCGATGTCCCTGAACCGCTCAAAAAATCCAGAATCCAATGACGCTATAATCCTCTTGTCCGGAACCGCAGCAGTCTGGCCCGACGGAACAACTTGAGGGAGAAAGTGCCGGATGAAGTCCACGGCAGCTTTATGTTGTTCCGAAAGGGATAGCTCCAAATCATCCGTATCCCTTTCACCATCCGGTCGGACCTCATGATGCTCCCAGTCGTCCGCCCCCGATGCTTCGGCGGAGTGTACTGACCCAGCGCCGTCGGATAATTCTCGATCCGACACCGTTTCTGTCGGCTGCTGGGATGCTGCGATAAGCTGTGCTATCTGCACAAGAATGTCCGGCGTCGAGACCTGCGGAGGCGCAGTCTTTCGCTGCTTCGCCGAGGGCAGCTCCGCATCAGATGGCTCCCGCATACTTTTTCTATGCGAACGTCCGGAGTCCATCGGCCTCGTGTCCCTGGCTGCTGGATGGTGTGACCTGGTCGCCGAAGAATCCTTGATCGGCGAAGCTGGTAAGATATCGGCGGTCACGCAGCCAAGGTGCGGTCGTGTGCGCTGACGAGAAGAAGAAGCCTTAGCAGTCTCCACGGACTGCCTATACAACGGAGCGTCCCGAGCGACGGACGTATGCTCCGCTTGCGACACATTTTGTACCACAACATCTGGTCCCAGATGTTGTTGTACGAGAGAGGGGCCTCTCTCGCTCGCGACCCGGCTGGACCTGGACGAGCTAGGAACCGGACTCAAAGGCTTCCTCCGATCTCGCTTACTATCCGCCGTCACTGGGTGTGCACATTGAATGTTTATAGTGCTCGCATCACCCAACATTTCCTCCTGGACCGCATCGGACGAACCCGGCTGCTGAACCATTCGGTGAATGGACGCTACACCGGGCGAGCTAGCGGACGACATTTGTCTAATCTCCATGAGCACTTTTGCCGCTAGCTCTGAATTCATTTGTGACAACGGAAGCGCACTTGCAGAAGATAACATGGAAACATCACCCTGTTCTTGTTCCTCTGAAATAGAAACTGAGAGAGTAGAGTGACCTTGCGGAGAAAGAGCCGGCATAGCCCTTTCTCCAGTAACATACCGTGACACACGTTTCCAATGTTTGTCATCCCAATATTGACATATAGAACAGGGATTAGTGCGAGAACACTGACTACAATTAACACAATGATCATGAAAGTCAGAGGAAGACTTCTTCCCATTACAATTTGAACAATATCCTTTCATTGTGAAAAGTCAACAACAAGTCCTAGTTACTCGCACAAACCCCTGACACAAAGATACATAATAACATGATCCATTAATAAATGAAAAAACAATTGCAAATCAAAATAATTTTGAAAAAATATTTTTTCAGCGAAGCCCAAGTTTCTGAAAAGTAACATTGAGCCCAGATGGATCCGATGGCAAAGTGTGGTCAAAAATTTTAAATTTATATTAAATAATTAATGAGACACTTACGGATAATATAAATGTATCTTATAGTGAGATAAACTACACCAAAGGCAAACAGCCCCCCTCAAAAAAGGCTGTTGCCAATGTAAACAAACAGTGTAAAACACCAGAAAACATGACTCCAGGCACTGAAAAAACTGGCCCGAAATCAGTCATCAAAATTACACTCTATCTGATGCAAGACAGAGACTCCCAGGGGAGAATCTGCAGAACATCAGATGGAAGATGCAGAACACAACGTTTATACACCCATGGGTGAAAACGTAACTATGGGGAAAATAACAGAAAGTTAAAAAATTTATAGTAATTTATATATTTTTTATACCTACCAATGACCCAGACTTAGCTGGTGCTAACTCCAACAAAACCAGGGCCAAACACAAATTTTGCCCCCCAATCCCCAAAATTTGCATCCAAAACAAAAAGAAATCATGTCCTAAAGGACCTCCATAGTACGCCTCTACTGTGCATGCGCAGTGACGCAGTCGTCCCGAAATTGGCGCCAATTATCATTCTTACTGGCAGTGCCTGGTCAGCGCTATGTACTCAGCGGGGAGGCAAGAGTTCCCAACTCCAGGGAGGGCCATCCCCGTCTGGGTCATTGGTAAGTATAAAAAATATATAAATTACTATAAATTTTTTAACATTTTTATACTGTACCAATGACCCAGACTTAGCTGAATAGTAAACAGGCTGGAGGGCCTAGGACATAGAGGAAAATCCAATAAGCTCAACTATATAGTAAAGAGGTAACCCCTTAAGGAGAAAAGGAGTATTAGGCTTTACATGTATCTTTCTTATTTAATATTAAATTAGAAAGATACACTACCCTTAATAATTGAGCACAATAACATTCATGTTCTCTATTAACATCCAGTATAACCCTTATACTAATTATTTTTAAAGCAAGCCAATAAATAAAGTAGTCCAGAGAATTGAGACTCTTTATAATCATTTAAAAGTGTCCGAGTATTGTATATTAAAGCCCGTTTGACACTTGACATATACAAATGCTTCACACCGAGCTACACTTTAAAAATAAGACATGAATGAATTTAAACATTAATATTACACTTTAAAACCATCCCGGAAGCGACTCAGAAATACTGACTTGGAGGAGGCATTCCCTTGCTTTTCACTATAAAGCAGGTGACCTAAGGGAACACCCGCCCCCCCCCCCCTTCCCCTTGCCCTGGGTCAAATAGCCCAGAGCGAAGAGGGCAGCCGGACGGAGTCACTGCCGGAACAGAAAGCCTGCATAACTATAGTTGCAACTGTTTAGTGGACGACATTCTGAGCAACAGATAACGGACCTAAACAATGCAGGTCTCCAGAAATGGACTCAATATTTCTGAGATAAAAATTCGTAAATGTGGATGGCTGAGACCAATAAGCAGCCTTCGTTAAATCTGTAATAGCAACACTATTAGCATAAGCCCAGGAAGTAGAAAGAGCTCTTACTTCATGAGCAGAAATCTTAAGCACAGACTGCTGAGAAGAAGATAAATCTTCATAAGCAGTACGGATAGTCAACTGAATCCATCTAGCAATAGAATGGACTGAAATGTCCTTTATATTAGGCATCAAAGACAGAAAGAAACGTTTTCGTCCCTTTCTGATAAACTGAGATCTCTGTTTATAGATACGTAGTGCTCTAACAGGACAGAGTAAAGGCCTACGCCCGTCTGAAGACGGAAGAGCCTTAATAACAATAGGTTCCGGATATTTATTAGGAGCCTGATTCTTAGCTAAAAAACCCACATTAGTAGTGAAGGTGATAGTGTTCCCAACACTACGATAATGAGAATCATCCACCGATAGTGCATGAAGCTCACTGACTCTTCTGGCAGAAGAGAAAGCTAAGAGAAAAGCTGTCTTATAAGATAAGAATTTGAAATCTACTGTCCCAAGAGGTTCAAATGGCTTTTCCTTCAATTTAAGGAGAACCCAAGCTAAATCCCACTTAGGAATTAATCTAAGAGTTCTGGGTCTATTTATCGAAAAGTTTCTAACCAACTTCGATAAAGAGACATTAGATCCAATTTGTAAACTATCATGATGTGCATAGGTATCAGATAACATAGATCTATAACCCTTTATAGTAACAGGCTGCAGTTTGATTTCGTCAAACAAGTATACTAGAAAGTTTGCAATGTCTGGTATAGAGGGATCAAATATATCTACAGAATGATCCCTACACCAACGACGAAAAACCTTCCACTTAGCCGCATAGTTTAGCGAAGAGGAGGTCCTCCTACAGTTAGAAATCGCGTCCACTGCTCGTCCTGTAAAGTGCTTGCCATGCAAGAAGGACCGCACAACGGAAAAACGTGAAGGTTGAGACCTTGCGGGTTGTGATGGAGTTGGCGCGATTTCCCCTGCGAAAGAAGATCCTCTCGTGGAGGAAGCTTCCGCGGTAGGTCCCACAACAGACACCTGAGTAGATTTATCCACGGTCTCTGTGGTGACAGAGATGCTACCAACAGAATCTTGCATTGAGATTGTTTTATCTTTAGCAATACTTGTTGAATTAACGGCGCTGGAGGATACGCATATCCTATCATTCCGTCCCAAGGGATCGACAGAGCGTCTACTGCAAATGCTCTTGGATCCGGACACGGAGACACATACGTCTGCAACTGATTGTTGAGATGTGTCGCAAATAAGTCTATCATTGGCCGTTCCCATTGGTAGCAAATCTGATTGAATACTTGTTTGTTGAGAGTCCACTCCGACGGCAACAAGCGACCCTTTCGTGAAAGGGAGTCTGCTAGCACATTCAGACGACCTGGTATGTGACGGACCGAAAGAAGAACGTGATGTTCTAACGCAAACAGAAGGATTCTTTCCGTTAGATTGAACAACGGAACTGAATGAGTGCCTCCCTGATTCCGTATATACGCCACTACTGTCGTATTGTCGGATAGGATTTGGACATGAGCATCGTGAATAATGTCTATCCAGTGACGTAACGCAAGCCAAATTGACATCATTTCCTTGATGTTTATGTGCTTGCACAGGAATTGCGGATCCCAAAGACCCTGGCATCTTGAATCCGTTGGGATTAATGATGCACCCCAACCTGTTTGACTGGCATCCGTCATAACGGTAAAACTCGGATCCGGCAACTGCAGCGGAACTCCTTGAGTTAACCACTGAATGTTTGCCCAAGTCTGAATCTCTTGTTTCACTTGATCTGACAAGAGAACGTCTACATCGAGCGAATGAATTTTCACACTCCAATTCTGAGTCAGGAAAATTTGAAGAGGACGTGTGCGTAGCCGCCCCATCGGAATGAGATCCGCGGCGGCTCCACACAGACCTATCAGTCTCATAAATTCTCTCGTCGTGGCTTTGTCTGCGTGCAGACAATAGCGAGCGTAACAACTGACTAATTTCGCTCTGGTTAACGGCAGACGAACGAGATTGTTGTGCGTCTCGAAGCTCATTCCCAGATGAGTGAATGACTTGGACGGCACCAGATCCGACTTCTCCTCGTTTACTATAAAACCGAGACGTCGGAGCAATAGAAGAAGATTCTGAACATCGTTCTGAAGCGTTAACTCGTTGCCGTACCTCTGAAGAATGTCGTCCAGGTAGGCCGATGTTACCGCAGACGAATGAGCTCGGAAGTAGATCATTACCGAGTTCATTACCCGAGTGAAAGCCCAGGGTGCTAGATTCAATCCGAAGCACATGGCCCGGAACTGATACACCACTCCTAGGACTGCGAAGCGTAGATACTTTCGGAATGTCGGATGTACCATGACGTGAAAGTACGCATCTTTGAGATCTATGCTCGTTGCATAATCGTTCACCCGAATACTAGCTCTGACCGACCGAATCGTCTCCATATAAAACTTCGGAGCGACGATCAGCTTGTTTATCCAGCTCAAATCTATGACTGGACGGAACGAGCCGTCTGGTTTCGGAACCAGAAACAGATGGCTGTAGAATCCCAGAGATTCCTGGTTTTCTACGACCTCTACCGTGTTCTTCATTAAAAGAGACTGCACCTCTGATAACAGAGCGTCTCTTTTCTGTGGATTTGACGGAAGATGAGTCCACTTTGGACTTCGAGTTAATGGAGGCTTTCGTTTGAAGGATATCTTTAGACCTTCCGAAGTCACTCCTCTCACCCAAGGGTCGTCCGTAATCGACGCCCACTCTTGTGAAAAACTCGACAACCTTCCGCCAACCGGAACGCGATAGAGGTTTAAGCCATCACCTCCTGGACCTGCGAGGCCTGCGGTAGGAGAAACCACGTCTTCCACGACCCGCACCTCGCCTCGTCGACCTCGGGGCGTCCGACCGATTGTCCCGGCCTGAAGGACGTCCCGAACGAGAGTCGCTATCCTGACGGTCTCTCGAATAAGACCAAGAGGACGCACCGGAACCTCTATAGGAACCTCTCTTGGGCGCATTAGACCCAGAAGTGCCTGTCTTATTCGTGTCTGCTGTATCCGACTTTTTAGGAGCCGATCTGAACAACAGAGAATCATTAGCTTTCTTTTTAATTTTATCATAAATAGCGGAAAGCTTGCCGTCAAAGAGAAGTTCTCCTGAGACCGAAGCGACTCTAAGAGAGTTCTTCACCTTAGAATCCACTAGTGTGGATGTAGCTAGGGCTGCGTCACGTCTAACCAACTCCAGATTTGCCACTGAAAGGGCGGAGTTACACGTGGAATAAGCTACTGCCCTTGAAAGAAGTCTTAAAGAGGATTGTATATCCTGAAACTCTTCCCCTTGAAGGCGCAGTGATAACGCCTTAGTAAGGTGATCTGCGTAAGATAAGGCATCTAAATTGGCTCTGTTAGACGCAATAGCTGTTTCCAACACCGCGGTTGGAATAGAAGCTGACGACGGTAATGATAGCTCTAAGTCTTCCGCCTCGTCGTCCATACGCAGAGGAACTCTCGGTATACCCTGTCCTGCCGTATCGAATTTATTCCTTGCATTAATGAAAGGCAGGTTAAGAGTATTAGCGGACAAGAAACCTGCTTTCCCCGTCCTGGAAGCAAGTTTAAATATAGCGTCGTTCAATAATTCAAATGTTCTTGCAACATTATTGGACTGCGACGGAAACTCGGGAGCGATGTCCCTGAACCGCTCAAAAAATTCAGAGTCCAATGACGCTATAATTCTCTTGTCCGGAAGCGCAGCAGTCTGGCCCGACGGAACAACTTGAGGGAGAAAGTGCCGGATGAAGTCCACGGCAGCTTTATGTTGTTCCGAAAGGGATAGCTCCAATTCATCCGTATCCCTTTCACCATCCGGTCGGACCTCCCGATGTTCCCGGTCGTCCGCCCCCGATGCTTCGGCGGAGCGTACCGACCCAGCGCCGTCGGATAATTCTCGATCCGACACCTTTCTGTCGGCTGCTGCGATAAGCTGTGCTATCTGCACAAGAATGTCCGACGTCGAGACCTGCGGAGGCGCAGTCTTTTGCTGCTTCGCCGAGGGCAGCTCCGCATCAGATGGCTCCCGCATACTTTTCCTATTGAACGTCCGGAGTCCATCGGTCCCGAATCCCTGGCTGCCGGATGGTGTGACCTGGTCGCCGAAGAATCCTTCATCGGCGAAGCTGGTAAAATATCGGCGGTCACGCAGCCAAGGTGCGGTCGTGTGCGCTGACGAGAAGAGGAAGCATTAACAGTCTCTGCGGACTGCTTATACAACGGAGCGTCCCGAGCGATGGACGTATGCTCCGCTAAAGACACATTTTGTACCACAACATCTGGTCCCAGATGTTGTTGTACGAGAGAGGGACCTCTCTCGCTCGCGGCCCGGCTGGACCTGGACGAGCTAGGAACCGGACTAAAAGGCTTCCTCCGTTCTCGCTTACTATCCGCCGTCACTGGGTGTGCATCTATTATGTTTATAGTGCTCGCATCACCCAAAATTTCCTCTTGGACCGCATCGGACGAACCCGGCTGCCGAACCATTCGGTGAATGGACGCTACACCGGGCGAGCTAGCGGACGACATTTGTCTAATCTCCATGAGCACTTTTGCCGCTAGCTCTGAATTCATTTGTGACGACGGACGGACACTTGAAGAAGATAACATGGAAACATCACCCTGTTCTGGTTCCTCTGAAATAGAAACTGAGAGAGTAGAGTGAACTTGTGGAGAAAGAGCCGGCATCGCTCTTTCTCCAGAAACAACATATCGTGACACACGTTTCCAATGTTTCTCATCCCAATGTTCACATATAGGACAGGGATTAATGCGAGAACACTGACTACAATTAATACAATGATCATGAAAGTCAGAGGAAGATTTCTTCCTATTACAATTTGAACAATGTCCCTTCATTGTGAAAGAACAACAATAAGTCCTAGTTACTCGCAAAAACCCCTGACACAAAGATACATAATAACATGATCCATTAATAAATGAAAAAACAATTGCAAAACAAAATAATTTTGAAAAAATATTTTTTCAGAGAAGCCCAAGTTGCTGAAAAGTAACGTTGAGCCCCGATGGATCCGATGGCAAAGTGTGGTCAAAAATTTTAAATTTATATAAAATAATTAATGAGACACTTTCGGATAATATAAATGTATCTTATAATGAGATAAACTACCACAAAGGCAAACAGCCCCCCTCAAAAAAGGCTGTTGCCAATGAAAACAAACAGTGTAAACACACTAGAAAACATGACTCCAGGCACTGAAAAAACTGGCCCGGAATCAGTCATCAATTACACTCTATCTGATGCAAAACAGAGACTCCCAGGGGAGAATCTGTAGAACATCAGATGCAGAACACAAACGTTATACACCCATGGGTGAAAACGTAACTATGGGGAAAATAACAGAAAACATTCTGTAACCAAGCAACTCTCCCAGGAAATTTTAGAAATGAAACTTCTCAAAAATATGCCAAAAGCATGGGAGAATTGCCAGGGGGGACTTTAGAAGGCTAGGGGAGAGGAAACACTGAATAAGCAGTGCAACAATTAGCAAGAATGACAACAAGAGGCCCATGCCTCGAAAATAGGCAACTTAACATAATTTCATCAAAAAATTTTAAGTACAGCCCTGATTATTTTTTGCCACTTCTTTTTCCTCTCCTCCTTCTATCCTCCTTAGAATCACATTTTCTCCAAAAATTACGTGTCTGGCATCCTTTAAACTGAGATTTACAAGCACAAAGATCAGTGAGATGTTGACTGATGAAGGGCCAAACAGAGAATGATAATTGGCGACAATTTCGGGACGACTGCGTCACTGCGCATGCGCAGTAGAGGCGTACTATGGAGGTCCTTTAGGACATGATTTCTTTTTGTTTTGGATGCAAATTTTGGGGATTGGGGGGCAAAATTTGTGTTTGGCCCTGGTTTTGTTGGAGTTAGCACCAGCTAAGTCTGGGTCATTGGTACAGTATAAAAATACATTCTGTATCCAAGCAACTCTCCCAAGAAAATTTTAGAAATGAACTTTCTCAAAAATATGCCAAAAGCATGGGAGAATTGCAAGGGGGGACTTAGAAGGCCAGGAGAGAGGAAACACTGAATAAGCAGTGCAACATTTAGCAAGAATGACAACAAGAGGCCCATGCCTCGAAAATAGGCAACTTAACATAATTTCATAAAAAATTTTAAGTACAGCCCTGATTATTTTTTGTCACTTCTTTTTCCTCTCCTCCTTCTATATCCTCCTTAGAATCACCATTTCTCCAAAAATTACGTGTCTGGCATCCTTTAAACTGAGATTTACAAGCACAAAGATCAGTGAGATGTTGAATGATGAAGGGCCAAACAGAGAAATGATAATTGGCGCCAATTTCGGGACGTCCTTGACACTGCGCATGCGCAGTGGGGGCGTAGTATGGAGGTCCTATAGGACATGATTTCTTTTGGTTTTGGATGCAAATTTTGGGGATTGGGGGGCAAAATTTGTGTTTGGCCCTGGTTTTGTTAGAGTTAGCACCAGCTAAGTCTGGGTCATTGGTACAGTATAAAAATATTTATTGTTTTCATACACACAACGGTACACAACATCCATTAAATCAATTCTACGACTACTTTGGGAGTTAAATTATATATCAAAAATTGCAGAAAAGCAGTGGCTTTATAATGATATATAACAATAGTCATTTATTCCATAATGAACTGGTGAAACGTGTGAAATATTAACCATACCCCCTAAACTCAAATTCAAACGGCATCGACTTTTCTCATTCAAATACCGTATTATAGCATCATTGTTTCAATTTCCATGTTCGATTAAATCACATAATGTGGTGTTCGCCTACACTCAAGATGCATTGGCATGTAATGTGTGCACGCCCTTGATGTGTACTCATAAACAAATTTGTATTGGCAGACAACGCTCTTTAATTTGATGCAAAATAGCCTTGAACGACTTTCATCAGGAAACGCTGTTTAATTCCGCATTCCAGGTCTTTATGTACAGACAACGCTCTTTAATTTGATGCAAAATAGCCTTGAACGACTTTCATCAGGAAACGCTGTTTAATTCCGCATTCCAGGTCTGTCCATTGCACAATTTGCTCTGTTCAGTATTGGACACTCCGCATTTGATGCCTAGATATTGAAACCAATGATCCTTTGATAGATATATATGTAATTTTGCCTGTTGTTGATTATTAGAGTCTTGTGTTATTTGTAGAACTGATCAGTTATGTTGTTGGCATATCACTTAGCGTTACCTGTTGATACCTTACGGTGACAACGAAGCAGGTCCGCACATTGATATCTGTTCTGTGGTATTGTACTTGAGTTTATTGTGTCTATCATCTTTTTTCTGTTGTGACTTTGGCAATGGATAAATGTATCAAATGTAACGATGAGTTAACCGGCTCGTCCGGAATAACTACACTTGGTGTGCGGGGTATAGAAAAGTTGGTTGCTGTAAGCGTTGAGCTTGGCGATAATCTTTTTGCCGGTTCGAAGTAACCCACAGTTGGTGAGAAAATTCACAAATTCTGCTACAAGAATTATACACGGGAAAGTTCTGTAAGAAAAAGTAAGAGAATGTCTCTAGATGCAGCTGAATCTGACGAAGCTGGTCCATCTATGACAAAAAAATTGCGCTCTGATCAAGATGCTTTCAATTTTAAACTCCATTGTCTGTTCTGTGGAGAATCCGCCGACAAACAAACTCATATACCCGTTCAACGTAGAAGAGAAGTCCACACCGTTGAAACATTGACTTTTGTTGATAGTATCAGAACCCGTTGTTTGAAACGTAGTGATGATTGGGGTGAGTCTGTACTTACTCGGATCGGTCGTGCTATCGATCTAGTGGCCGAGGAAGGTCGGTATCACCATGATTGCTGGACAGGATTTGTCAGAGATAAGCCTGAGCGAACTCTTTCACGGGGTAGGCCTGTTGCAGACAAGAAAGCACTTGCATTCCATGAATTGTGTACCTTTATGGAGAACAGCGATGAGTGTCAGTTTTCCTTGAGCGAATTGGCAGAGACGTTTGAATCGTATCTTGGTGACGAAGTCGGTTACACAATTAAACATCTTAAAACCAAACTGCTTGAGCATTTCGGTAGTAGAATCTCTATTACAACACTGAGGTCCCTAAATCCCTATCAATATTCAGTCCAAGCAGGCCGAGGCTGATGCTGATGTACTGATAGCCGAAACTGCACTTGACATCGCTCAAGATGACAACAATGTTGTCGTTGTGGGAACAGACACAGACTTGTTAGTCATTCTTACCTCCCGAGTTCAACCGGGATGTAATATTCACATGATGTATTCCATTACCCCAAACTTACTAGTTTCAGTTAGTGAAATAGCAAGCAAAATGGGTGACCATAGAAGCAACCTCCTTGTAGCACATTCTATAAGTGGTTGTGACACTACTTCTGCACTCTTTCGAGTTGGTAAGAAGAAAGTATTCAGTACAATTGTCTCCTATGTTACTAGCGACTCACAACAGTATGTCAACACAATTTTGGCGGATGACAGTACACCAAGTGCAGTAGCCGCTGCCGGGGAACAACTTCTCCTGATCTTATACGGGAGTAAAACTGTTTCCTCTTTCGACCAATATAGATATGTCACTTACAAGCGTTATGTAGCAAAATCTAAACTGAATAAACCCATCGACCTAGCCTCACTCCCACCAAGCAGCGATGCTGCACAACAACATGTCTACAGATGTTATCTCCAGGTCCAACAATGGCTGGGCACTTTGCTTCCTCCGACGGATTGGGGGTGGTCGCTAGACAATGGACTTCTTGTACCGACTGCAGCCACAAAGCCATGTGCCCCCGATAACCTACTGAATCTGATCAGTTGTGGTTGCAAGAGTGCTTGTACAAAAAGGTGTGGGTGTAAGAAGGCAGGACTCTCTTGCTCAGGTTTGTGTAATTGCAGTTCGGATTCTTTAACAACCACAGAAACACTGTCCTGTCGGAAATTTCTGAGTTCGATGAATAATATGTATATAGGTCATGTCATTTCTGTATATAGCGTTGATAATAGTCAATGTAACTTAATCCATGTTGATTGATTTGTACATTCTGTAAATATTATTTATTGATTTTTGTACATTCTGTAAATATTATTTATTGATCTAATGCTGCCAGACACAGACGTGTCTGTTCGGTCCCAAGCCCGAAAATAGTTGAGTTCTCATGCTGACGAATTTTATGCCAAAAGGGGAACTCGGCCAGAAGCAGAGGGGGTCTTCCATAATGTCTATTTTGTAAGCAATGATAAAAGTCTTCAAATGGTGGTGGATTTTTTATCGTCTGTCCAACTAACATCCCGTTCTGTACTACGACCCTTTGGGCAAATCCGTTAGGAAAATCGTCATTTTTTGCGTAAATCCGATACTTTTTTGTGAATTTTCAATAATTTTTCGCAGAAATTGTCACAGAATGCACATTTTCCTCTAGGTAAATGTATATTAGACATTATGTAGCTCGAAATACGCGTAAACAAAAAATACAGTTGGATCAATTCGAGGTTACAAAGTTCGTGCGATTTTTTTTTATTTTTTTCAAACGCGTTTTCGAAAAAAGGCTGTAGAAAAAAAAGCTCAACTGGGATTTTAGGGGACTTTTGTCGAATCGTTCAGTGACATGTACTCGACATTCCCTGAAAAAATCAGCTTTCTCCGATTTTTTTCCCTAGTGAAACCTAATGTTCTTGGGCTACATTGAGTTTAAAGTAGCCAACACAACACAGTTAACTTTCAGGTCTAATTTGATCTCAAGGTCTGTGCCTGTCATCTCATTATTAGCGTTCTTGATTTCACTCTCTGAACATATCAACTGACAATCATTTAGTAGATCTTGCTTCAGAATTTTGTTAAGTGGTGTTATTTTTTTATAGGAAATACTACATGTTCCCGGGCTCGATTTAACTAGATTCGCATAGCAGTTTTTGAATCAACTTTCAACTATAGCTAAACAGTTTCAAATGAAAAATCATGCAAATAATAAAAAATGCTAATCCAAATTTAACCAAGTTAGAAAACTGCTACTACATTTTTAAAAATTAAATGAACCACTGCATGTTCCGACTAGTCAATGTAGAAATGCAGAGTCAACATTGGGCTACATCAGCATCAACAACAACTAATCGACTAATTGTTTCAACATTAGTTGTAGGACACTTTTGAAAAGGCTTCTCTGAGCCCTTTCCAGAAGTGTATTATTTATTATTTATTTATTTATTGGTGTTTAAGGTCAAATATTTATGCACAATGGCTAATCATGACCGTGACAGTTTTACGGGTGGAGGAAGCCGGAGTACCTGGAGAGAACCACCGAGCAACGACGAGCAGCTGCCAGCTTCCTAACATCGTAACTCTGCACTGCAGCACAGGCAGGGTTAGATTGGTTGAAGACATGCGTACCATCGACGTGCAGTACGCCTTAGTACATGGCGTCATCGTGCCCCCACGCGGGCAATGGAGATGAAGTGTCTTGCCCAAGGACACAACGCGTTTGCCGCAGGTGGGATTCGAACGGAGGACCTCTCGGCTTGCAGCCTGCACCTCTACCTACTGAGCCACCACTCTTCCCAGAAGTGTATTAGCTCATAGCATATGAAACAAGCTATTAATTGAAAATAGAATATAATTTCATTTTTGAAAATCACTTTCCACAATCCAGTACTATTATTTCCATTAGTTCCTTGAATCCTGCACTCTATGTAACATGCAACCAACTGACCTTGTCCATTTTTACAGCCTTAGTCAGTGTTCATTTTCGTGCATTTTCATGTTAGTCACTCTTTTCTTTCTGGTTATAAACTAGAGGTACTGTGAGCAAGCTCACAAAGTGATACCCCCCGCGCCTGAAATGTATAAGTTAGGTTATCTCCCCTTGGAAATGTCAGAACGGAATTATATTGCTTCATGCACATCTTCATATGGAGTTCTTCCATTGTGTAAAGTTTCATGAAAATTCTTCAAACAGTTTAGGAGGAGTTGCGCTTATAAGGACAGATGGATGGACAGATGGACGGATGGACGGATTGATGGACGGACAGATGTACAGGGTGATTCCTATATACCCCCCCCCCCCCCCAAACTTTGTTTGCGGGGGGTATAATAAGATGAACTCTATTATGCAACTAACCCCTGTCCTGTCCATTGCTCAGCCTTAACTGGTTGAGGGTTAGATTATTTTTGGTAGTCTTAAATTGTTATTCTATTTATTTATTTATTATTTATTTATTGGTGTTTAAGGTCACATATTTCTGCACAATGGCTAACCATGACCGTGACAGTTTTACGGGCGGAGGAAGCCAGAGTACCTGGAGAGAACCACCGAGCAACGACGAGCAGCTGTCAGCTCCCCAACATACCAACTCCACACAAGCAGGGTTAGCACTGGTTGAAGACAGGTGCACCATCGATGTGCAGTATGCCTTAGGACACAACGTCACCTTGCCCCCATGTGGACAATGGGGGTGAAGTGAAATTGTTATTCAAAATTTGGTTTATTACCAATTACCACAGGCACTCTCCAATAATTTATAATAAAACAAATTTATATTAACAACATATTTATGTGTGTTTGGCTGAATATGAAACATGAGCCAGGAAAATGTCGGCTTTTGCTCTGGTACCCTCATTTTCTGAAAGCCCCGATAGAGGCTTCTAGCACTCAATCAGTCAACAAATGTACATTTTCATGTTGTGTTGCGAGATGGCATTTATCCATTTTTTATAACCAGAAAGTGTGACTAACCCTGTGCCCTGCACAAGGTTAGTCACAATTTCTAGTTATAAGAAAATTTCATAATTAACTGAATAACTAACCTGTGTACTGTACAGCATTCATCTAAATCTCAGCTTTATGTCTTCTTTACCCAACATAATGGCCAAAACCAGCTAGTACTATTCTCAAAAAGTGTTCAAACTCAGCTTATTATCACTCACTGGAATGGATTGTGGAAAGGTAATTTAACCCTTTACCTAACATGAAAAGCAGACGACACTTGCAAACAAAATTTTTGAAGAACTAATTTTTTTTCCTTTTTTGTTTTAAAAGCATAGGTTATGACCCCCCCATTGGAATGAGCTCAACGAAACCACAGAGTAAATCCCACAACCTCCCAGTTCTACTGTATACTAGTAAATAGAGACCATTAACAACATTCCTGACCTCTTCTGGGATACATGTATATGTAATAACGAAAAACAAAATTAAAATGTGACTGCAGATTCAGAATGAAGAGTGGGTTACCACTGAATCACAGCACCATAATATTATTTCCACTCAAAAAGTATTTGTTATTTTTCATAATAGCACAAGAAACACTTCAAAATGTTTCAGCACATGGACCACTGGGTGCAAGCTGGTGGTCCATGTCAGGCTTGGCAATTTCAGGAGAGCGATTTTTTAGCTCTCCTTACTGCCCTCCTGAAAGAATTAAGGAGAGCGAAAAATTGCCCTCCTAAATATTTTGGTCTGGGATGATTGAGATTACATGTATTATGCTCACATTAAATTTTTGTTGTAAAGCAAAAATGTAATTTAACTTCGAAGTCACATAACATCACGTAATTTCATTTTGAAACTGGTTTAGTGGTAAAAGGTAATGGCTGCAACTGTGTTTGAGTATGTACTTTGTACATACCCAAACACAGTTGCAATCATTTGAAGCAAAATGGGTAACAGCAATATTTTTTTTTCTGTCAGTTTCAACAACTGACATCACAGTTTGAAGGGTAATTATTTAAGGAATATTGACACTATAATATACTACCATTACTACTATCCTGCCACTTGAAGCACATGCACCAGGATGTGACTGTAGATTCAAGCAGACCTGTTGTCCAAGAAAGTCATATGCCTACCCCAACCACCTTCAATCCAATCACCCACACCCCCTCCCCAACTTGGGCACACACACAGGTCTTGTCAAGTGTGTGTTCGGTTGTTGAGTGAGACATCTACATGTAGATGTCTAAGAGATTTCGCTTTACCTTAGTAAAGTTAATAAAATTACTGATGGAATAGTCTGTTGGTTTCAGTTTCAATAAGTTCATTCAACTGGATACTTAAAATGCTGTGTAAAGCTAATTGCTCTCCTAACCTGATTGAGGAGAGCGATTTTTTGCCCTCCTGCATTTCTCAGAATGCCAGGCCTGCCATGTGATGAAAGTTTGTAAGTCTTCTTGTGTTTTGTCCTCAGAAATTGTAAATAATTATTAGGTCAAAAATCTATCCCTTAGCAATTTGGTTGTAATCCACACTCCAGATACTGTAGTCTCAATATTTTTTTTCTGTTTGATCGGTTCAGTTCATGATTTCACTACGGAACTGTCTAATAGTGCATTGTACTTCGCATTGCCCAGTGAAAACAACGCTCATCTGTATTTCAGACTATTTCAATCTTCTGCAGTAAGGAGCGTTTTAACTAACAAGCATTTTTTATGCTAATTGTAGCAGGACTTCTAGTTTCAGCTGTAAAACCCAAATATGGGCTTCCAGTACTCTACCAGTTCAGGATTAAACAAGCACTACTCCACTTCTCAGGCTTCTTACGGGGCCAGTTTAGATCAGCTAATATGATAAGTTACAGGATGTTTAGTGGTCAGATATGGTGTCCCCCCACCTAATATTGATCACACTGAGCCTCACATGACACCATACTAAACATCCTGTAACGTATTTATTATGTCCAGTGAAATCCAGTACGTCTCTTTAATTAATTAGCCCGGTAATTTACTTTTGGGATATCGTATTTGTGAAAATGTAAACCAGTAGACGTAAGTCTATCTACCAATTGTTCGTGCTGAAGTGATTATCGATCGGAACGATTCAGTTATGAGTGTTGGGCATGTTACGATTTACACTGAACTATTGGATGGGATTATCGATCGAAATAAGTTTCTTACTTTGGGACACATATTATAAACAGATTATTTCTTTTTGTTCAATTGTCTTTAATGAAACTTTAATCATATTCAACAGACAATTCAGAACATTTGCTGTAAGACTGCCATTTTTGAGACGAGGCAGTTGTATTTTATTTCTAAAAACAAGAAGAATGTTACTAAGGTAACACATGCCCCCCCCCCCCCCCCTGTGACCTTCACCTTGCAGATGCGGCAGAAACTATTATATGCAAGCAATACACCTTCTGACTGTCCTTAACATTTGTAAAAAGTTTAACAATTGTATTATGATTCGTTTCTGAGTTATGGCTGAGACACGAATATTGACCAATTTTTAGTATGACCCTGAAATGTGACCTTGACCTTGAAGGTACGAACCCGGCTATGGTGTGTGACACATCCGCCCATGGTCCTTTATAATTGTGTGAAGTTTGATGACTGTAGCCCTAATAGTTTTGGAGTTATGCTAGAAACACGATTTGTGACCCTGAACATATGAAGGTTGTGACCTTCACCTTGCAAATGCGGCGGAAACTATTATACGCGACACACCTTCTGACTGTCTTTAACATTTGTAAAAAGTTTAACAATTGTACTATGATTCGTTTCTGAGTTATGGCTGAGACACAAATATTGACCGATTTTTAATGTGACCTTGAAATGTGACCTAGACCTTGAAGGTACGAACCCGGCTATGGTGTGTGACACATCCTCCCATGGTCCTTTATAATTGTGTGAAGTTTGATGACTGTGACCCTAACAGTTTTCGAGTTATTGGCTTGGACACACACACACACACACGGACAGACGGATGGACAGACACACGCACACTTCAATCACTATATGCCACCCGACTTAAGTCAGGGGGCATAACAATATGGTAGACACACACCTAATATTGATTTCATATGGGGTCACCGATGACATCATCATTGACTTGATATGGCTTCATAGGCCACCACAATTTATCCACCCTGATTGGTTGATCCCAAGAGCTGACATAATAAAGCTACTTACATGAGTGGTATAAATGTTGATTTTAAAACCATTGAAGTCTATTTTACACAGTCCGATACCTTTGCCACCAAACCAATCACCATGCTGAATCTTCTGAGGATAGCCATTCAAAGCAAATCTGTGTAAACATGTCTCTAGAATTGGTGCTTTACTAAACACACAAACTCCACTACCAATCATTCCACTGTAATTAAAACAAGCATTCTGAGAGTATTAGGCCACACAAAGTAGATCTTCTGTTTCTCAGGCCATTATTTGTGAAATTGCATGCGGGCGAGCGGTTTTTTATTTTATTTTTTATTTCAGTAATTACTTTTTTGATATCAAAAGTTCATGTTCTTGGTTCAAGTTTTAGGCCTCATAATCTACAGAATAGCATGGGTGGTGGTGTATTTCATCCCTTGAGTGCAAGAAGACTTTGCAATGCTAAAGCATTGAAAAGCCTTCTTGCACTCAAGGGACAAACTCATAAATTTTTTTAACTTGGGTAAAATATCAGACATAAACCATTTAATTTTTATTTTTTCAAGTTTAAATTGGTTATAAAAAGAGAGCATGCGTTAGCCAAAAGGACCATGTGGGAGGGCCTGAGAAACAGATTTTGTATTTTTTTAGGCCTTACTAAAGCAATATAAAGTCCCAGACCAGCCACAGCATTTATAATTTTTCTAAAAAATTCAAGACCAATGTCAATGGAACAAAAGTAACTGTTAGCTTATAGCTTTACATATTATGATTACATATAAAAATGAAAGTGTCAATGTCACTGTAGCTCACCTTGTGTAAGACATGTACATGTATAGTATGTGACACAACAATGACACATATCTGGGTAATGACCTGATAACAAAGGTACATGTAAAGTTTTTAAAGGTCTGTATATAAATACTGACTAGAAAAGAAATCTCTATGGGGTTAATGTTACAATGGGGATCCTAGTATGGTGCACCATAAGCCAAATGTTAGCAGTTGTTTTGGCCTGTTTGATTCAAACCCTTCTAAGGCTGATTCATACTAATTAATAAATATTTGTCTAGTCCTTAAAATATAGGTATTTGAATTTTTTATCTTTAGCTCACAGGGTTCCCACAGGTGAGGAGGTTTTATTTTTCTCATTGGAAATAGAAAATCAGGTTGTGCTAATGTTTACCCTCCCCAAACAACACCAAATATCAACACAGGACCTTGGCTTCAACACATTTGAATAAATACATCCCAGGGATGCTGAATTCAAGAAAAATTATTTTGTCTGGTGTTTTTGCAAAAGATTTTTAATTTTCTCCCTTTTTGAGTTCCCGAGTGGGTCTGACTGAACCCCAAAATATTTGTTCTCATACCACAGTGATAACAAAGGCACCCAATAAATTTATAGCAAACATTACTCACATAAAAAATCTTCTTTACAGGTTCTCTACAAAAAATATAATACACACAATTCCTGTAAATATGACTGCCGACAAGTATTTTGAATTTTGGGCCGAGCCCAAAGGCATTCATTACCATCCCATGATGATAACAAACGTAGTCCTAGAAGTTCTGTACAAAAAACTGATTGCACTAATTTCGATAAAAAATGGCTGCCAGTGGCCATCTTGCATTTCGGACTGCACCCAAAAACACTCGTTCTTGTCAAACGGTGGTAACAAAGGTACCCAAGAAGTTTCATAAAGATCGATTTATAAATATGGCCTCTAGCCCAAGCCGTATATAAGTTTTGTACAAAAAACTGATTGCACATAATTTCGATACAAAATGGCCGTTGGCAGCCATCTTGAATTTTGGACCACACCCAAAAACACTTGTTCTTGTCCCAAGGTGATATCAAAGGTACCCAAGAAGTTTCATAAAGATCGGTTCAGCACATAGCCCGAGCTGTATTGACATGTGTACCTACTTTGTGTAAGTAGCACTGAATAAATCACAGTTCATCTAATTTGCATAATTTCTGCACAAGAAAAAAAACCTGTATTATATGTGATGTATTCCATGTCACTAAACATTCATACAAAAATTTATTCAAATCAGAACTTCATACAGAAGTTCTGTACAAAAAACTGATTGCACAAATTTCGGTACAAAATGGCTGCCGGTGGCCATCTTGAATTTCGGACCGCACCAAAAAACACTCAAATCACGTCCCACGGTGATAACAAAGGTACCAAAGAAGTTTTGTAAAGATCAGCTCATAAATATGGACTCTAGCCCAAGCAGTATTGAATTGTTTGACTATGTCAAAGTTGAGCTAAAAAATCAGGTCAACAGAGAGGAAGTGTCTCTATTCAAGTTTGGAGAGAATCGGATGAATCATTGAAAAGATAATCCCTGGAAACCATTTCAATTCCCAAATGAGAGTACACTTATAGCTGCTGTGACACTGACCTTTGACCAACTGATCCAAAAATTAATAAGCTTCTTCCTCTCCATAAGGAGCATTAACTGTTCAAGTTTGGTGAGAATCGGATGAAATGTTGAAAAGATGATCTCCGGAAACTCAAGTCCCAAATTAGAGTTTATTTATAGCTGCCATGATCTTGTCCCTACTGACCTCAAAATCAATAGGTTTTTTCCTCTTCCCAAAAGACTTCATCCATCAAAGTTTGTTAACAATCGGACGTACAGTTAAAAAACCCCCCAACAAACTTTCATCTAGGAGTAATCTAGGAGTCTTTGTGGGATATATACCAAATATCCAAAAATTCTGCCCCGTCACTAAAGCTCTCCTTGAGCTTCAACCAGGTGAGCTAAAAAAAATAACCCATTTGTTTGCAAGTGTCATCTATTTATTTATTTATTTATTGATGTTTAAGGTCACATATTTATGCACAATGGCTAATCATGACCGTGACAGTTTTACGGGTGGAGGAAGCCGGAGTACCCGGAGAGAACCACCGAGCAACGACGAGCAGCTGCCAGCTCCCCAACATCGTAACTCCACACTGCAGCACAGGCAGGGTTAGATTGTTTGAAGACATGCGTACCATCGACGTGCAGTACGCCTTAGTACACGGCGTCATCGTGCCCCCACATGGGCAATGGGGGTGAAGTGTCTTGCCCAAGGACACAACGCGGTTGCCGCAGGTGGGATTCGAACCGAGGACCTCTCGGCTTGCAACCTGCACCTCTACCTACTGAGCCACCGCGCCCCTTGCAAGTGTCATCCACTAGTTAAGTAAAGCATAAAGGCTTAACTGTAGTTGACTGACATAATTATCATGCAAAAAATACTACTAAAAACTTACCTGTAGAAATAATGACAATGTGAATATTTTCCAGACATTTTATCTTGTAATAACTTGTAATCTGCTTTGTCCCATACCTGAATAAAAAATTAAATAATCTTGAAGTGAAAAGGTTACAAATATATTAGTGTTTTTTTCTGTTCAGGGTTCTACCCATCTTTTGGGAAAAGAGCTACTAGGAAAACCTGCATCATAAAGGAATCAACTAGGCATTTCTTTTACATATTTTCCAGGGGTAAGTGCATTGTGTCCTTGGGCACATGGGAGCATTGTGGTACTGTGTACTAAGGTGTACTGCCTGTCGACAGTACACTTGTCTTCAACCAGTGCTAAGCCTGCTTGTGCAGAGTTATTATGTTGGTGACAGTTGCTCACCACTGCTCAGTGGTTCTCTCCAGGTACCCCACCTTTAAAACAATCCAGACATGAGGTGACCCTGGCTATCAAAAGTGTCATTAACTCCAATAACCCCCCCCCCCCCCCCCCCCCCCCCCCCCCCAAGCCAAAACTGCCATGAGGGGTATTGGTGTGTCACGATTTGATAGGGGAAAAAACAACTATTGTGATAACAGTATTGTATAGAGTTGAAACGAATTCCTGGGCAGGCCTGAAAATACGCCATCTGACATTTGCAGAATGAGGTTCCCAGAGGGTGAATTTGATGATGGTATCCCATACAGTGGACCAATTTATTCTCTGGGTGCCTCTTTCTGTTCAGTTTTGGGACCCTGATTCAGAGTGAGGATCACAGAGGGTAAATTTAGTGATGCTACCCTGCTGTGCAGGGTAGCATCACTAAATTAACCCTCTGGGGACCTCATTTTGCAGATGACAGTCTCCTTATTTTCTGGCTTGTTCCTGTGACTGATTTGGGCACTATTATGAAGTAATAGTGCACTGAGTAAGTGCACTTTTGTCCCTTTCAAACTGCACCATTAGCATAATTCAATTCCTGAAGAAAAACAGTGTACAAAACTCGGTACAATTCTATACTTGTAAATAGAGATCATTAACATCATTGCTTGCCTCTACTGTAATACATCTACATGTAATGGAGTATATAGATATTAAAATTTGACTGCATACACAGAATGAAGAGAGTGGATTTACTAGATTACTGGGGCGCGGTGGCTCAGTAGGTAGAGGTGCAGGCTGCAAGCCGAGAGGTCCTCAGTTCGAATCCTACCTGCGGCAACCGCGTTGTGTCCTTGGGCAAGACACTTCACCCCCATTGCCCACGTGGGGCCACGGTGACGTTGTGTACTAAGGCGTACTGCACGTCTATCGTGCACCTGTCTTCAACCAATGCTAACCCTGCTTGTGTGGAGTTGGTATGTTGGGGAGCTGACAGTTGCTCGCTGTTGCTCGGTGGTTCTCTCCGGGTACTCCGGCTTCCTCCACCCGTAAAACTGTCGAGGTCATGATTAGCCATTGTGCAGAAATATGTGACCTTAAACACCAATAAATAAATAAATAAATAAATAAATAAATAAATACTGGATTACTACTTAATCGTAGCACCATATATTCTCCATTCGAAAAGTATTTATAACTGTTCATAACAGCAAAAGAAATGCTTGCAAACTTTCATAATATGGACCACTGGGATCTGTTTGATCCGTTCAGGCCGTGATTTCACTAGCGACCTCGCTAATAGCACATTACTTTTTGCATTGCACAGCACAAACCTTTTTGTATATTTCAGACTACTTCGTTCTTCTGGAGTAAGGAGCACATTAACTAACAAGCATTTCCTGTGCTAATTTGAACTGTAAAACTGACCCTCAGTGAAACTAAAAAAAATGTGATAAACCGAAAAGAAGGAAGATTTTGGATTTTTCCATGTGATGAAAGTTTGCAGGTGGTTCTTTTGTTTTGTCCTCAGAAATTGTAAATAATTACTAAGTGAAAAATCTATCCACATACCGAAGACTCAATATTTTTGTTTCTGTTTGATTGGTTCAGATCGTGATTTCACTACTGACCTCACTAATAGTGCATTACAGTTAAAACTAGAAGTCCTGACACGAACTGTGCGCCTATCTAGGCTTAATTGCGCGAAGGAATTGCGCACAGTTGTCATATCGAATGGCATCCAAAGAATGGCAGGTTCTCCTGGTTACTCATAGCAAACACAGGCAATGTTTCTGCCAATGGACCTCCGGGATACCCGGAGGTCCATTGGCTGAAACATTGCTTGTGCACAGGCCATATGTACAGAATTTGATAGCCTTACTGTGGTCATAACTCGCAGATCGACGTGCTATTTCCGCGCATTTCATGACAAGACTTCTAGCTTTAACTGTATATATTACTCAAAGTTTTGCTAAGCATCAGGTATATCCAACTACCTGTTTTACGTTTTAGTTGAAATAATGTAATGAAAAGTATATATATTTTTTATTTAATTATATCTTTAATGATTTAAGTACAGAAATTAAGATTTTATTTGTGTTTGACATTATTTTTTAGCTTTTGAATACGATAGCCATGGAAAATGGATATTATTGGTAACAGAGGAAATTTTTCAATTTGCCAAAATGTTGACAGAGCGAACTGGTATGGGTTCAATATCGAATATGAAACCCATTACTGTTAATTACAGCTTGACAACACCTTTTCATGCTCCCAATCAGGTTCCTGGTGGTCCTTTGTGGGATGTTGCTCCATTCTTGGTCCAGCATGGCACCAAGCTTATGGACACTTCTTGGCTGGACTGGACTGGCTGCAATTGCAAGCTGCAACTCATTCCAGACATTAGTGTTGTAACGATTAGTCGACTAGTCGAAGTCGATTCGATTTTCGGAAAAATCGACTTTGAAATCCGCCAGTCGACTAGTCGGGAAACTCAAAGATGAAGACGTAAAATGCCAATAGTGGGGGTTAATGATTACAAACATCAGACGTTTCTGCTTCGGGGTGGACCTATTTTAAATTATATTCAGAAGTGAATATCAATGCAATCACTGTCATTTGTTGATGCCGATAATGTTACAACTTAGATTTCAGCAGCATTACAAGCACTGATTTCACGTAACCTAATCACTGGCATGCGTTGAAGAAAAATACTTTGATGTACAACTTCAAAAATGCCATTAATTCATGCAAGCATTCTGTCCCTCACCCAAGTCACCCACACTTTTTAACTGCAGTTTCTGCAGAGCTCCCGTGCTTAAACTGACTCTTGTACATGTATATAAGTGAATCTTCTTTGAACCAATTGCCCTGTCTTCCTCAAAGGTAAATCAATGCCATAGCTCCATAATTTATGATATTACTGTACTAGTTTGAGTGCGAGCTGGCAAAGACCGGATATGAAGGTGAGGAAACTGTCCATCACAAAATTTGACTCGGGAGTTTTTAATTAATTGCACCGGGTGAATGGCGGCACACTTCAAACATTTTACAAATTCACGAAACTTCTGTTTTAACATCATTGGGTACTTTTTCTACTGTACGGAGAGAGGACTAGGAGGCACACACTTCCCAGGTATCCTAATTTTTTACTGAATGGTTAAAGCTATAATATGCACGACATTGGGACCATCTCAATACATTCCTCAATCATATCCACCAAAAATATCGCAAATATGTCACAAGCAAATTTCACAATGATGTGTCAAATATTTGGTGCTTAGCAAACTTTGAGTAGTATATTTTGCATTGCACGACAAAATGTCCTTGTATATTTCTGTTAGACAACTTCATTCTTCTGCAATAAGGAGTACATTAACTAATGAGCATGTTCTGCACTAATCATGACAGGACTTCTAGTTTCAACTGAACAACAACAACACCTACCTCTTGTAACATGACAATATCATATTCTCCTTTGCCTAGCTCATCACCAATTGCTTCCATACGTTCCTTTCTTAGTTTACTAGCTCCTGGCACAGGAACACCCCTGTCATGTAAAAAGAAAATGTTAATCCCTTACCAACAGTCTTCGCACCCGCAGTTTTCACTTTTGTAGAAAACAATGTGTCTTGGTTCCACCTACAGTTAAAACCAGAAGTCCTGTCCTGAAATGCGCACAAATAGCACGTCGATTTGCGCGTTAATCTACGCGTTATGACGATGGCACGGCTATCAAAGTCTGCACGTACGGCCTCTGCACAAGCAAAGTTGCAGCCAATGGACCTCCAGGTAACCCGGAGGTCCATTGGCAGGAACATTGCTTGTGTTTGCTATGGGTAGCAAGGAGAACCTGCCATGCCTTGGGTGCCATTCGATATGGCAATTGCGCGCAATTCCTACGCGCAATTAAGCCTAGATAAGCACACAGTTCGTGACAGGACTTCTAGTTTTAACTGTAGCAAGCAATTAACCCTTGATAACGAATCAGCTTCATCTGCCTCGTAATATACATATTGTACAGTAGAAAGAATTTTTGTTTTAAATTTCAACAAAACCATATCACATGACCCCTCATTGGAACAAGCTCTTTGAGCTCGTTCAAATAAGGGGTCATACACTGTATTATATGGTTTTGTTGAAATGGTTTTAAGAATTGTGTGAAAAAAAATTAAAATAACAAATTTTGATATCGTGTGTTTTGTGTAAAGGGCAAAATCTGCTCGTGAGAAATTGGCCAAATAAAACAATGGTGCATGAAAATGTGAAAAATACACCATGAATAATACGCTATAGCAATCCAAGACTTCAAGTATCACTTTCCGAGGATTGGTACAGTTAAAACTAGAAGTCCTGTCATAAAATGCGCACAAATAGCATGTCGATCTGCGCGTTAATATACGTATTAGGACCATAGTAAGGCTATCAAATTTTGTACGTATGGCCTGTGCACAAGCAATGTTTCAGCCAATGGACCTCCAGGTAACCCGGAGGTCCATTGGCAGAAACATTGCCTGTGTTTGCTATGAGTAACCAGGAGAACCTGCCGTGCTTTGGACGCCATTCGATATGGCAATTGTGCGCAATTCCTACACGCAATTAAGCCTAGATAAGCATACATTTCATGACAGGACTTCTAGTTTTAACTGTACATAAACAAAATAATTCCACAAACTTCAAAGGCCAGTAATGCTACTCACTGTCTTTTTGCACATGCATTTCATGGAGAATCATTTGATTGGCTTACAATATCCCCCACTGAAGTTGCTATTCATGTATTACAGTACAGCCTACAATAAAGTGGAAACCTGGTCGCACTAATAATGAGCTGTTTGCAGTGTTTGGCCAATATTTGTGTCACATTTGTATCTGAATATTGCAATATTTTTATAGGAATAACAGATCAGTTGGTCATTATTTGGCCAGTCGAACGTGCTAAGATGACAAAGCCTCAAAGAACAAGTTACAAACAGTACAATGGTACATATTTAAAAACAAAACATGATTAATTATTAACAGTAAACCTTTCAGTCAAAGAAAGCACAAAGAATTAGTGAAGTCATATCAATGCTAAACAGTAAACAAACATAAACACTCAAATAATTTTTAAAGCTCATTTCAATGCAATTACAAAACAAACAAGTACACAAAGACATGTTTTAATAAGCACGAAGCTAAAAATAATCCTGAAATTGAACACAATATTTTACAGTCAGTTCATCAGTTCGTTCTGCTGGGTGGATTTTATTCTTGCTTAGGCCTAAAAAAATAAAAAATCTGTTTCTCAGGCCATCCCACATGGTCCTTTTGGCTGCCTCATGCTCTCTTTTTATAACCAATTTAAACTTAGAAAAAATAAAAATTAAATGGTTTATGTCTGATATTATACCCAAGTTAAAAAAATTTATGAATTTGTCCCTTGAGTGCAAGAAGGCTTTGCAATGCTTTAGCATTGCAAAGCCTTCTTTCACTCAAGGGATGAAATACACCACCACCATACTATTCTGTAGATTATGAGGCCTAAAACTTGAACCAAGAACATGAACTTTTGATGGCAAAGAAGTACCGTATTTACTCTAAGTATTGGGACAGCTAAAAATAATTATTTTCACAGGTGTCCCAATTTTTAGAAAAATTGGAAAAGAACACAGCATGGTCTTGATCTGATGCTGAATAAAGTTGTGTGTGATTCGTTTTCCATCACTATATACGAAAATCGCCGTCCAATTTTTTTTTATATTTACATTTTTTGCTTCCAAAACATAGCTTATGATCCCTCATTGGAACGAGCGCATTGCACTCGTTCCAGTGGGGGATAATAAGCTAGGTTTTAGAAGCAAAAAATGAAAATTTTTAGTTACTCAAGAATTTTTTTTTTGAGTGTCGTCTGCTACTAGCGACCGGCCAATTGGAAACAAATCTCCTGAATGTCCCAAACTTTGGAGCATAAAAAAAATATAGTTTTCTGGAAAAAATGTGTGTCCCAAATCATAGAGTGTCCAAATACATAGAGTAAATACGGTAATTACTGAAATTAAAAATAAAATAAAAAATCGCTCGCCCGCATGCAATTTTACAAATAATGGCCTGAGAAACAGAAGATCTACTTTGGGTGGCCTTATGTGTATATAATTCTGGATAATTTTCGAATATTAGGAAGGATTATGAAGGATAGTTTTCACTGTTGAATTTAATTCAAACAAACATTCAAGTACTTCATATTTTTCTGCTTGATATTGTCTACGTCAGTTCGTTTTACGGAAAAAAACTTTGCATGACTCAAATCATCTATATTATTATAAATATTCGCTCCTCTTCTTTTCATCCGAAAAAGAGCGAACGATAGTTATGAAAACTAACATCGCACCCCGCGCGCATTTGTGTTGAGAGGTATGATTGGTTACATTCTGAATTGGGACTGAGCTACCATTCAGACCTAATTTAGGTGCATGTGTGGCTATATCAAATTGTATTCCTTCACATGCTGCTAATATTGATGATCTGTACAGTCGCTTTCTTCATACTTCCCAACTTGCTAGAACCAGAACTCATAATAACCATTAATTTTAAGCTGGCTACATGTACAGTACAGCCTAAAACAAAGTATACTGTTAGGCGATATTCTTTTGTTAATGACGCTATATTAGCGGCTTATTTTGGCGATATTCCTACAGCATTAACGCAATATATATTCAACATGTTGTGGCGAATATCGTAAGACAAATGTGTGCTTCGCGCGATACATTCATAACTATCGTTCAAAATTTTTTGGGATGAAAAGAGGAGCAAATACTTATAATATGGTTGCTTTGAGTAAAGCAAAGCTTTTAATTTTTAAACAAACTGACGTAGTTGATGTATTCGTTGATGACGATGCAATTAAAGGTCGGATTTCCCTTGGCCTATCCGGCTTCACGAGTGTCCTCGATAGTAATGTTTATATAACTGCAGTTTGAACTTCTATAAACATGAAGCTCTGAATCTTTATAGTTAAAGGGAGAGGGGGGATCTTTCTTTCGCGTTCAATAATGATGATATCAAGCACAAATTGAATCCGTGATGTAAAATGAAATAGAAATATTCGTGAAAGCAATGAGATGGCCTACTTAAATGTGTAAAATGAGCTGGCTTAGATGTATTTTAAACAAGAGGCCCCAAGGAGCCTTGATCGCTCACCGGCCAAAGTGGTTCAAAGAAGTATTCCACCTGAGAGTGGCCAAAAAACCTGTGGTGCTTCACCACAGCATGCACAATACCACCAAATGCTGAGAGCTGGCCAACGTCACCAATGTAACAGACTGAGAGAGAAGTGTGGGAACCGAGGCTAGAACTGTCTACCTGTAGCGCACAAAGTGAATGATTTACGTGAATAAGAGATCCTGACCAAGCAGGCTCATTGGTAAATTGCCTTCATAACTCAACTGCCACATAAGGATGCTGTATTCCAAATATTGGAAAAATTTCAACTGGTGAGTCTGTAAGTGATTAAGAAGATTTTTAAAGAAGTTTTCCTATTATGCATTGGTCAGGTTAAAATTAGGGTTCTGATAAGTAGCTCAGATATTAAATGAGATATGAACCCTGGGACTTGAACAATGCACAATTTGGAAACTGAGTAAAGAAAAATGCAACAAGCTTATACAGAAGCATTAGAGGTTTTTTTGGAATAAAATGACTTGGCATGCAAAAATAGGGGGTTCAGAATCAACTCACCCCCGCATATTTTTCCAGGTCAAATTGACCTCAAAAAGCAGTCCGTGTTTATTGTTTTTATTTTTACTGAAAATCGGTTTGCAAGGCCTAAAAAAAATAAAAATCTGTTTCTCAGGCCCTCCCGCATGGTCCTTTTGGCTGCCGCATGCTCTCTTTTTATAACAAATCCAAACTTTAAAAAATCAAAATCAAATGGTTTATGTCTGATATTTTACCCAAGTTAATAAAATTGTCCCTTGAGGGCAAGAAGGCTTTGCAATGCTTTAGCATTGCAAAGCCTTCTTGCACTCAAGGGATGAAATCCACCACTACCCATGCTATTCTGTAGATTATGAGGCCTAAAACATAAAACAAACCAAGAAAATGAACTTTTTAATGGTAAAGGAATAATAACAAAAATAAAAAATAAAATAAAAAAACGCCCGCCCGCATGCAATTTTACAAATGAAAGTGTCAATGACACTGTAGCTTAACTTGTGTGTTGTGTTTGATGAAAAGGATAATGTTCAATGTTTATGAAAGGATTATGAAATAAGACAAGAATTGTGATAATTGGGAATATGTTCATTTCTATTCCCTGTATGCTATGTTTATGATAAAAATAATATGAAGTGTACACTGTTCTAAAGATCTGAGGGGTGGGTTAATATGACCTCACAGTTAATATATGTGGCCCTCACAGTTAACGTATATCAACAAAAGTTACCAAATTACAGTGAAATTATTCCAAAATGAGTCATCCTATCAAGTTACATTAAAATCCCTTCATACATGTAAATATGCACTGTAGACTGTGCTAAAGGTTTTCGGGCTTTGGGCCCCTGTAGCCGTCAGTTTCCCAATTGCGTCCAAAGGGGACATTCTCATCTAGACATTATATGAAGTCAATCTACCAAGTTACAATGAAATCCCTCCATAAATACGACCTGTAGACTGTGCTAAAGGTTTTTGGGCTTTGGGCTCTGGCAGCCATCATGGTTGAATGATCGCAACCAAAAGGGGACAATCTCATCTGGGCATCATCTGGAGTGATCCTACAAAGTTACAATGAAATCCCTTCATAAATATGGCCTGTAGACTGTGCTCAAGGTTTTTGGGCTTCGGGCCCCTGAAGCCATCACAGTTGACCAATCACGACCAAAAGGGGATGTCATCATCTAGGCATTATATGGAGTCAAACTTACGGGTTACAATGAAGTCCTTCCATAAATATGACCAACAGACTATGCTAAAGGTTTTGGGGTTTTGGGTTCGGGCAGCCATCAAGGCTGAATGATCGCGACCAAAAGGGGACGTTCTCATCTAGACATTATTTAGAGTCATCCTACCGAGGTACAATGAAATCCCTTCATAAATATCACCTGTAGACTGTGCTAAAGATTTTCGGGCTTTGGGCCCCTGTAGCCAACACAGTTGCCTAATGGTGTCCAAAAGGGGCTGTTCTCATCTAGATATTACATGAAGTCAACCTACCAAGTTACAATGAAATCCCTTCATAAATATGATCTGAAGACTGTGCTAAAGGTTTTCGGGCTTTAGGCTTGGGCAGCCATCATAGCTGAATGATCGCAACCAAAAGGGAACATTCTCATCTGGACATCATCTGGAGTGATCCTATGAAGTTACAATGAAATCCCTTTATAAATATGACCTGTAGACTGTGCTCAAAGATTTTCGGGCTTCAGGCACCTGTTGACATCACAGTTGACCAACCACGAGCAAAAGGGGATGTCATCATCTAGGCATTATATGGAGTCAACCTAACAAGTTACAATGAAATCCTTCCATAAATACGACCTACAGACATGCTAAAGGTTTTTGGGCTCGGGCAGCCATCAAGGCTGAATGATCGTGACCAAAAGGGGACCTTCTCATCTGTACACTATTTGGAGTCATCCTACCAAGCTACAATAAAATCCCTTCATAATTATGACCTGTAGACTGTTCTAAAGGTTTTCGGGCTTTGGGCCCCTGAAGCTGTCACAGTTGCCCAATCGTGTCCAAAAGGGGACGTTCTCATCTAAACATTATACGAAGTCAACCTACCAAGTTACAATGAAATCCCTTCATAAATATGACCTTAGACTGTGCTAAAGGTTTTCGGGCTCGGGCAGCCATCATGGTTGAATGATCGCAACCAAAGGGGACAATCTCATCTGGGCATCATTTGGAGTGATCCTGCGAAGTTACAATGAAATCCCTTCATAAATATGACCTGCAGACTATGTTCAAGGTTTTCGGGCTTCGGGCACCTGTAGCCATCACAGTTGACCATTCACGACCAAAAGGGGACGTCATCATCTAGGCATTATATGGAGTCAGCCTAACAATGTTACAATGAAATCCTTCTATAAATATAACCTTTTACCTATGCTAAAGGTTTTTGGGCTAGGGCACCCATCAAGGCTGAATGATCGCGATCAAAAGGGGACGTTCTCATCCAGACATTATTTGGAGTCATCCTACCAAGTGACAATGAAATCCCCTCATAAATATGACCTGTAGACTGTGCTAAAGGTTTTCGGGCTTCGGGCACCTTTAGCTGTCACAGTTGCCCAATCATGTTCAAAAGGGGACGTTCTCATCTAGACATTATATGAAGTTAACCTACCAGGTTACAATGAAATCCCTTCATAAATAAAGACCTGTAGACTGTGCTAAAGGTTTTCGGGCTTCGGGCTCGGGCAGCCATCATGGGTGAATGATCGCGCGTTCTCATCTAGACATTATATGAAGTTAACCTACCAAGTTACAATGAAATCCCTTCATAAATATGACCTGTAGACTGTGCTAAAGGTTTTCGGGCTTCAGGCTCGGGCAGCCATCATGGGTGAATGATCGCAACCATAGGGGACAATCTCATCTGAGCATCATCTGGAGTGATCCTAAGAAGTTACAATGAAATCCCTTCATAAATATGACCTGAAGACTGTGCTCAAGGTTTTCGGGCTTCAGGCACTTGTAGCCATCACAACTGACCAATCACGACTGAAAGGGGATGCCATCATCTAGGCATTATATGGAGTCAATCTAGCAGGTTACAATGAAATCCTTCCATAAATATGACGTTTTGCCTATGCTAAAGGTTTTTGGGCTCGGGCACCCATCAAGGCTGCATGACCACGATCAAAATGGGACGTTCTCATCTAGACATTATTTGGAGTCATCCTGCCAAGTTACAATGAAATCACTTCATAAATATGACCTCTAGACTGTGCTAAAGGTTTTCAGGCTTCGGGCTCCTGTAGCCGTCACAGTTGCCCAATCACGTCCAAAGGGGGACTTTCTCATCTAGACATTGTATGAAGTCAACCCACCAAGTTACAATGAAATTCCTCAATAAATATGACCTGTAGACTGTGCTAAAGGTTTTCGGGTTTTGGGCTCGGGCAGTCGTCACGGTTGGCAGATCATGCCCAAATGGGGAAATTCTCATCTAGACATCATAAGGAGTCATCCTACCAAGTTACAATGAAATCCCTCCACATTAAACATGACCTGCAGACTGTGCTAAAAGTTTTTGGGTTTCGGGCTTGGGCAGCCATCACGGTTGATAAATCATGCCCAAAAGGGGACGTTCTTATCTAGGCACTATACAGAGGCATCCTACCAAGTTACAATGAAATCCCTTCATAAATACGACCTGTAGACTGTGCTAATGGTTTTTGGGTTTGGGGCTCGGGCAGCCATACCGGTTGCCCGATCGCGACCAAAAGGGGACGTTCTCATCTAGACATGATCCCAAACCTGCATATGAAATTTCGTGACGATCAGACAAGAACTGCGGGGTGTAGCCCGTGCTAAAGGAAAATGTGAACAGACGCCACAGACTCGCAGACTAACAGACTTCCGCACGCGTGATGGCAATAGCTTATCTTGACTATGTCAAGTTAAGCTAAAAATGGCCTGAGAAACAGAAGATCTACTTTCTGAGGCCCAATCGGTTGCAAAGAATGATGATATATTTTCTACCAATAATCGCCACCACACTCACCCCCTACAGACCCTAACCTGAAGGTTAAGGGGACGTTCAACCTAATTTTGGTCAAATTTCAGGAAATTTTCACCAATGTCCAAAAATGGCTAGAAAGAAATAACCCCAGAAAATTATATACCAAATATATTCCTGATATTCCTTAAATTCAAATTAAATATACACAGATTATACATCAAAATGAAGGTTGAGATGTATGGAACATGAAACACATATGTAATCCATTCATAGAGTTGATAGCAGGCACCACTGGTTCCTGGAAGGCTGCTACCATATTTGTAGCAGAACTGATAGTACAATAATACATGTATTTCCGGACAACAACTTGCGTCCAAATGTGCTTCACATATCCAAGAACAAAGCTAGGGCATCACAATTCTTCAAAACAGCAACACAGCTGCATGGGGGTAAATTCCAAAACTGTCGGTTTTGTTTACATTGTAAATTACTTTTGATTTCCGATGAAGGTCATCAGACGGATAAAGCATTGATATACAATGCCATCTTAAATCAAATAATGAGAAAGATCGCCTTTATACAGCATACTATTGTTCTCGAGAGACTGCACTGAACCATATTCCATGCTAGGTATCATGACACCTGTTGAAATTTCTTAGAATTATGATTTTGTTTTTCGACGGAAATTTGTGGTATCGAGTGATTTGCGCTTGTCCGTCGATCATGGAACAGGGTACTTTTCTTTTAAAAAATTTGATTAGAAGATTCCATCTTGGTTTCAAAACAGACCTTTAGATCAGTCTAATTTGGGCACAACGGCAAATATGGATGTGGCCTGCATGGTTGGAGAATATGCGCCGGTATTTTCTTCTTCTTGGCATCTGTTTAGTTTTTAGCTACCCCGTCTTAAAATGCTAGTTTACAATCCCTTTTTATAAGTCTTCACCATTAGCACTGGTTCTCTCCCACCACCCTTTGACGTAGAGTTAAAACTAGAAGTCCTGTCATGAAATGCACAGAAATAGCACGTTGATATGCGCATTAATGTGCGCGTTATGGCCCAAGTAAAGCTATTAAATTCTGTACATATAGCCTGTGCACAAGCAATGTTTCAGCCAATGGACCTCCGGGTAACCCAGAGGTCCACTGGCAGAAACATTGCATGTGTTTGCTATGAGTAACCAGGAGAACCTGCCATGCTTTGGATGCCATTCAATATGGCAATTGCACGCAATTCCAATGCGCAATTAACCCTAGATAAGCACACAATTCGTGACAGGACTTCTAGTTTTAACTGTAAGTTTAGTCAACTTACTCGAGGAGGCTTCTTAGTTTGCCAGTGTTGAGCCAAAGATCTATTTGAATGTAAATATGCATGGTGTTTACTGAGAAATGCCATAAACATGAATATAATAGATCTCAAGCTTGAAGTGCATGATCATATGGAATTTGCCACAGAAAAACAATCGCCGCTGACAGTGTCATATACGACACTGTCGACGGCGATTGCTTTTCTATGGCAAACTCTGTGGGTTTTTAAAAAAAAAATATTTATCTGTTGCATTGTTTGCTTCGAAGGTAAGCCAAGCTACTGTGAGCATCAGGGAAACCTGGCTAAACCATATATTGCTGAAACACTGCAAAACATTGGAAAAAGTTTCACACTCCGCATAATTTGGGCGCAATTATATTATTTGGGCACAGCATTTACCATCGTTAGTTGGGAAGAATTTAAAGGCCTGTTTCAAAAAGTGATGATAAATAGTGAACATAAGGTCAATATTAAAGAAATACAGTTAGCCTTTGGACATTTTGAATAGCATTTTGCGATGCGAGTCCAGACATCAAATACCCTGTGGAATCCATCTTCAATTAAAAATGCAGACAGTGCAGTCCTATCACTGCACTCTAAAGTGTTTTGAACGCCTAGCTTTGTTCTTGGATATGTGAAGCATATTTGGCTACAAGTTGTTCTCCAGAAATATTATTGTATTAACGGTTCTGGCACGAATGCGGTAGCAGACTTCCAGGAACCAGTGATGCCTGCTGTCAGCTCTATGAGTGGATTATTACATATGTTTCTCATCTTCTATATGGGAACGGGTCAAAATGTCAAACAACCAAAACGTCACATTTCAAAAACAGTCAAAATGTTACATTTTATAGTCAAAAGTTCAAAACATTACAAACTTTTGGTCAAAACGTCACATACTTTTGGTCAAAACGTTACACACTTTTTGATCAAAACGTCACATACTTTTGGTCAAAACGTCACATACAGTTAAAACTAGAAGTCCTGTCCTGAAATGCGCACAAATAGCACGTCGATTTGCGTGTTAATCTACGCGTTATGACGATAGTAAGGCTATCAAATTCTGCACATACGGCCTGTGCACGAGCAAAGTTTCAGCCAATGGACCTCCGGGTAACCCAGAGGTCCATTGGCAGGAACATTGCTTGTGTTTGCTATGGGTAACAAGGAGAACCTGCCATGCTTTGGGTGCCATTCGATATGGCAATTTCGCGCATTCCTACGCGCAATTAAGCCTAGATAAGCGCACAGTTCATGACAGGACTTCTAGTTTTAACTGTATTATTTATTTCACAGTGGACAACTTTTTCAAATCTTTCTAAGATTTTCACGGAAACGCCATGTCGTAGGAAATGTTTGAAAAATGCTACACAGTTTCATTGATTTATTCACCAGGACTGGGACAATTTGGATATTGTGAGGTGATTCATAACTCTCAGAATCTCTTGTCCGAGAAAAATATGATTAACCCTCTGAAAGTTTCCATGCTAAGCTCGATGATACGAGTAAATTCCATTCTGCATTAACCAGTCGTTGAAAACTAAGATTGAAGATACGATAAATTTGTAACCCTTGTTTTGCAATTTTAGGTCTCTAATCTTTATATACAGTTAAAACTAGATGTCCTGTCATGAAATGCCCACAATAGCACGTTGATATGCACGTTAATGTACGCGTTATGGCCCAAGTAAAGCTATCAGATTCTGTACATATGGCCTGTGCACAAGCAATGTTTCAGCCAATGGACCTCCGGGTAACCCGGAGGTCCATTGGCAGAAACATTGCTTGTGTTTGCTATGAGTAACCAAGAGAACCTGCCGTGCTTTGGATGCCATTCGATATGGAAATTGCGTGCAATTTCAACGCGCAATTAAGCCTATATAAGCGCACTATTCGTAACAGGACTTAACTGTAGATCTGCCCTCTTACCCAAGCTATTTCGAGGGCATGTTCTATGTTAGTAGTATACCCCTGTCGGAAATGTTCACCCAGCTCTTCCTCTATGTTGGAAACTCTAGTTTATTGCTTCCTAGTTTATCTCCAGTGAATAATTGCAACGTTCTGGGCGGCCCACATACAGAAGATACACAAGTTTTGAAAAGTGAGTTAATTAAGAGTGGAGAAAAAGTTCTCGCGATAGAAATTTCTTCACAGGCCGGGTGAGTTTTTCACATGAGGAGTTTCTGGTTCTAAAATTTATGTAGAAAGCACTGTGTCACAATGACTAAACTTTGGACATTTTTTTGAAAATTCAAATGGACATAACTAGAAACAACCTCATCATATGAAGAACATTTTCCAATCAGTTTTGCCACATATAACCTTTTATGAAATTTTCATGTAAAATGTACTCATGTTCAAATTGACTTATTGATTTATACATCTTCCAAATTAACGTTGAAACAAATATTTAATTATATCTACCTTCAAGCTGTATGATCATCGGAAATAAACTCTTTCATTAGAACATTCTATTCACTACTGTTGTAAACATGCATACATTGTAAACGATAGATATTCAGATATTTTACTTAACATTCAGATATCTTTTCTAGGGCTGCACGGTATATCGATAAACCGATACATACCGGTATTCAAACCAATATCGATTGAATACCGGTATAATTACAAAAATATCGGTTTATCATCATTATTTATTTACCCACAATTTCGATTTTCAAGATGTCTTTAGTTTTTTAATTGTAGCACCGAATGAATAATATTATCCCTTTATCCAAGGAATCGTCTGCTTGTGCCCTCGTAATATACAAATTCAGCAGTTGAAAAAATAATTTTCAAAAATTTCAACAAAACTATATCATGTGACCCCCTCATTGGAACGAGCTTGTCGAGCTCGTTCCAATGAGGGGTCACTTGATATAGTTTTGTTGAAATCTGGGGAAAATCTGAAAAACTAATTTTGAAAATAATAAATTTGGATATCGTCTACATTGGGTAGAGATTTTTCAAACTGCATCATCAAGGCATGCTGATTGGTTCCGACTGTGATGCCTCGAGTCTTGATTGTGGTACTTGTGTTCATATATCTGAATAGTTTTCGATATACCGGTATACCGTGGTATTTTTTTGAATACCGATACCAGTATTCAGTTTTGAATATCGTGCAGCCCTAAGGCCACACAAAGTAGATCTTCTGTTTCTCAGGCCATTATTTGTGAAATTGCATGCGGGCGAGCGGTTTTTTATTTTATTTTTTATTTCAGTAATTTCTTCTTTGCCATCAAAAGTTTATGTTCTTGGTTCACGTTTTAGGCCTCATAATCTACTGAATAGCATGGGTGGTGGTGTATTTCATCCCTTGAGTGCAAGAAGGCTTTGCAATGCTGAAGCACTGCAAAGCCTTCTTGCACTCAAGGGACAAATTCATCAATTTTTTTAACTTGGGTAAAATATCAGACATAAACCATTTCATTTTTATTTTTTTTAAGTTTAAATTGGTTATAAAAAAAGAGCATGCGGCAGCCAAAAGTACCATGTGGGAGGGCCTGTGAAACAGATCTTTTATCTTTTTAGGCCTAATCTTTTCAAACCCAGAAAATCGCAATAAAGAATAACAAAGAATAATCACCATTGTTAAGAATAATGGGATTTGCTGTGAAAAACACAGTCAACCTGTGAATTAATTAGTTGGCTTGCTCGCTCTGTAATGTCTCTCAGAGATAATTTATCATATATTTCACAAAAGATGAGATATACAAAGTCAATTTCAACTTAACCTGACTCATGTGGTCATCTTTGTTTTATATATCAAAACATTACGCAAACTGAACGACAAACATCAGGGAAAACGAAAAGTTTATTTCTCAGCTACACTTTTTCTCAACTCGGGCTACACTTTTTAGTGTGTCCCTATTTCAAAGGGGCGCTCCCAGACCTATGAAGAACACCTTTGGACAGGTCAATCAACCTTTACATAGAAAACAGAGATGGGTGGGACGAATTCATTTATTGCTCATCATTCATTCCATTTGTTGCATGGACCCTGTGCATGGAATAGTTCTCAATGGTAAATGCCTCGTTATCCGGCTCTCTGAGTGTGTGACATTTTGACCAAAAGTGTGTGACATTTTGACCAAAAAGTATGTGACGTTTTGACCCAAAGTATGTGATGTTTTGACCAAAAGTATGTGACGTTTTGACAAAAAAATTTGACGTTTTGACCATTTTGAAATGTGATATGTTTTGGTCGTGTGACATTTTGATCAGGACCCTTCAATACATCTCAACCTTTATTTTGATGTATAATTTGTGTATATTTAATTTGAATTTAAGGAATATCAGAGGTGGGAATTTCAAAATAAACAGAACTCTCTTACTAAAATAGCACCTTAAAATTCCTTTACGTTTTCCAGTGTCCTGTTACTTATATCTTTCACACTTTTATATGTATTTAGGCCTAAAAAAAATAAAAAATCTGTTTCTCAGGCCCTCCCGCATGGTCCTTTTGGCTGCCGCATGCTCTCCTTTTATAACCAATTTAAACTTTAAAAAATTTAAAATTAAATGGTTTATGTCTGATATTTTACCCAAGTTAAAAAAACTGATGAATTTGTCCCTTGAGTGCAAGAAGGCTTTGCAATGCTTTAGCATTGCAAAGCCTTCTTGCAGTCAAGGGATGAAATACACCACCACCCATGCTATTCTGTAGATTATGAGGCCTAAAACTTGAACCAAGAACATGAACTTTTGATGGCAAAGAAGTAATTACTGAAATAAAAAATAAAATAAAAAACCGCTCACCCGCATGCAATTTCACAAATAATGGCCCGAGAAACAGAAGATCTACTTTGTGTGGCCTTACCAATGCTTCGTTTCCAATGCTCCTCTTGTCATTACCTCTGTATTTTGGGTAGGGCTGTCATGATTTTTTAATTTAGGAATCGACTAATCGTCGCAAATAATCGATGATAATCGACTGATCGTCCCTAGATGACCCCCATCTCCTTCTCTTTGAAGTCGATAAAAATGAAGTTGAAGTCAGTTGACCTACCGCAAGTAAATAACGAAGACGATCCTCTTTTAGTTACATTCAAAGCTTTGATGTTCTGAACTTTTGAACCGTCAGTGTAATAATCAAGACCGGTCGGCAGTTGCGAACTTCGCAACTGCCGACCGGTCTTAATTATTACACTGACGGTTCAAAAGTTCAGAACATCAAAGCTTTGATGAATGTACCTGAAAGACAAATGCTTCCAAAAGCTTCTTGGGGTTTAACATCGATATTCTTAACTCTTTACCTTTAGAAACAAAAGTTTTTTCAACATATTTTCTTTTAATTATTAAACGTCTAAAATGGGATATAATTTACCGATTATTCGACAACGAAAAATACAAATCGATTTCGCCGTGACCGATCAACAATCGATTAATCAAGTAATCGTGACAGCCCTAATTTTGGGCTGCCTATCTTATCACAACCCAGTCTTTTTTCAGTCTTTTTAGAGGTGTGTGTGTGTGGGGGGGTGGGGGGGAGGCGAGTTGACCTGGGGCGATTAACTGGGGAAGAGTTGACCAGATCCCATAATTGGGGATGTACTAAAATGTGTATAACAAGGCCGAGTCCGGAAACTGTGTATACGGCAAATTTTGTTTTGTTTATTGTTGGTTAATATTTATAGTACTGATCTAATTTTTGGTGTGTAATCAGTTGTGGGTCATATCTTGATGTTAGAGAAAGAATTCTTCGAAAATGTTGCATGTTGCGTGATTTATTGCATTTTTTGCACTCCGAGACACACTAAAAAGTGTATACGGACTCGGTGCCGAAGCCGGTTTTCCTTATAATTGGCTTTGGACTGATCCATTCAATCCAACTGTGGGGGGAGGGGTGGGAGTGTTACCCCCTTTTGAAGGGAAAATGTTTATAAAGAACGCCCCAAGGTGTATCCGTGCTTGATTTCAGAATAAATATAATCCCAGTTAGGGGGTAAAGTGTTTTGAAAAACAGGTTTGGCTGTGGTATTTATTAAGGAGTGGGTGTGCTCATGGGATGATAATCAGAAACGATGTACGAAGCCCCGATCATGCGAGAGCTGAAGGCACGAAGCGTTTGCAGGGGGGGGGGGGGGGGATTTTCATTTTTGGTGAGGATCAAATAAATTATTACCTTTCAAATAGACTCAGTTGAGTTTTCAGAAACCACCACCTCCCCAGCATAACTCAGTCCGTGAGTCGGTATGCACAGATTCCCCCAGGGTAGCCAGAACAATCCAAGATGAATTACCTGGAGTTAAACTAATAAAATAATTATTAAGCAAGAAGGATCAGGCCTAGGATAATGAAATACATATCCTTTTCGGCTTAACTTTTTGTGTGTAAAAAATGTAGTTCGTAATATCAGGATAATTCACCTCAGGCAGAATATGACAGTTAGAATAACTCGATATTATTTACTAACTACATTTTGGTCAAATTACCGATCTCGCGACGATTTGTCTATATAATGCACAACTTGTGTTGCTTCAACATATTGATACAAATATGTCAGCTGTGATTTATATGAATAAGGAAACACTCCTCGATTATAGAGAAGTGCTTTCTATATTGGAATATCCTGATGAGAACTTAATATCTGAACAGCCACCTAATCTACCAAAAGCAGGTTCTGTCTACCTCTTCATGAACAGGAATAAAGATGCCACATGTGACCAGTACTTCTGGGTAAATACAGGTGGTGCAAAAATTCCTAAAAATGACACCCAAATACTTTCGCCGTGACTACAGGAGTTCAATAGGAGTTGGTGATCAAGTTGGAGATGATAGGTTCAAAAGAGTTATCTACAGTTCCCTTAACTCAGATTTAGTTCTTTTGCAATACGTAGGAGATCAGACTGTTCAGGTCGGAAGACCACATGGTAATGCTAAGTCGAAACAACAAAACTATACGCGAACGCTACCCTCAACACTTGACATTATTCGACAGGAATGTGTTGATACGGAACCTGTGCGTGTTTATAGAGACAGTGTGACAAAGCCTAGAATCTCCGCCAGTGACCAAGGCATCCAAAATGCCAAAAATTTGAAGCAGATCCAGAACCTCAAATACACAGTTACTAAATCTCAAAAAATCACACATGACGCAGCTTACAACACGCTGGAATTGGCCTAGACACTAGGTGACTTCATGCTTGAGTATTGTGTCTACTCTGAACACCATGTAGTCATTGCAAATAGGGACATATTACAAGAACTGAACAGGCTATTGGCTTCGGACACACCACCAGTTCTGTCTTATGACACTACATTCAACCTTGGTGATTTCTTCCTTTCTGTCCTGACAGTAAAGCATCCGTTTTTTTACAGCAGCATTTCTTCTTCATGACAGAAATACCCAGAAATGCCATGACGTTCTGGAGGGAGATATTGGCAGCCGTACCGCATTTTACCAATGGGGGACCTGTGATTATTACTGACCGAGAAGCATCATTTGTGACAGCCATCAAGCATTACGTCCCCAACTCCAAGATTGTATTCTGTTGGAATCACATAAAATCTGACGTGAAGTACTCGGTCAAAACACATGGTGGAAAGATCGACGATATTGCTATATATTGTGAAGATATTGATAATCTTCTCCGTTCAAAGGATGCCGAGGAATTTGACAACAGTTACACACAGCTTTCGGTCAAATGGAGCCAATCGTTTATGGAAGATATTGCTAAAAACTTACTCTGTTCCCTCAAATGCAACAGTGCGCGATCCGTGCTAGAAGAATTTGGAATTTTCAATCATCATTCCTGGGTGACAAATAACATGTCCGAATCAATCAACAGAGTTTGCAAGGACGTTCTTGACTGGAAACAAGTGCCTTTGGACTCCATCGTACTTTCCATGAACTATCTACAAGAATTCCATGTCTTAGAGATAAAGAGAGGGTTTTGCGACATCACGGAATTCCAGTTGAAGGAAGAGTACCGCCATCTTCTTAGAGACCCAGAAACAATCGTTCTTCCATCAAACGTCCTTAAGCCGACCACTATTGTTTCATTTGTTAAAGGGCAAATCAACAATCAAATTGCAGAGACCGCAGTCACGACAAAGGAATCTCGGACTGTCACATCATTTGAATCGACCTCAGACAACCAGCTTCCGACAAGAAGATCTCAGCAAGCTCTTGCAGCCAGTGCCATTCGTAGGAACAAAGTTTTTCATTGTCCACAGGCTGGTTCTTTCATCGTTGTGGGATCCAAGGGAGACAGATACTCTGTCACGCTGTTTCCAGAAAAGTGTGTGTGTCTCGCTCTTTCATCGTGTTGGCATATTCTCGCAGCTAAGATGAGTGTCGGCATGGAAAACGTGGAAGGAACCTATCCATCATTGAAGAAGAGACAGACGTCACCACTGGATTAGCCGACGAATGCACCATAACACCAGAGCCGATCTGGGTAGAAAAGGGTGGATTTGACCTAAAACAATCACACCGTGATAAAATCACCAACAACGAAGAACTAGATCGAGTTATTTGTGTGCAAAGCACACAATGGTGTATCCCCGCATTTCCTTAGCAACACCTTAGCATAGTCTTAATATTTCGAATAATACCCAAGGAGCCTTTCGATGAAAACTGATTTTCTAACTATAAAAGTGGTTCCACTGGAACCACCTGGGGAAAAAACAAAATTCCGAAACCTTCATACACATCTAGTGATGCTACATGAACACATTAGCATAGTTTATACAATTCAAATTAAATATCCTAGAAAACTTTCGATGAAAACTGATTTTCCAATGATAAAAGTGGTTTCACTGGAACCACCTGGGGCCAAATCAAAATTCCAAAACCTTCATGCAGATCTAGAAATGTTACCTGAACACATTAGTATAGTTTAAACGTTTCGAATTAAATACCCTAAGAGCCTTTTGATGAAAACTGATTTCTAACAATAAAAGTGGTTCCACTGGAACCACCTGGGGCCAAATCAAAATTCCGAAACCTTCATGCACATCTAGAGATGTTACCTGAACACATTAGCATAGTTTAAGAGTTTCGAAATTAAATACCCTTGGAGCCTTTCGATGAAAACTGATTTTCTAACAATAAAAGTGGTTCCACTGGAACCACCTGGGGCAAAATCGAAATTCCGAAACCTTCATGCACATCTAGAGATGTTACCTGAACACATTAGCATAGTTTAAACATTTCGAATTGAATACCCTAGGAGCCTTTCGATGAAAACTGATTTTCTAACGATAAAAATGGTTCCACTGGAACCACCGGGGGGCCGAATCAAAATTCCGAAACATTCATGCACATCTAGAGTTGCTACCTGAACACATTAGCATAGTTTTAACGTTTCGAATTGAATACCCCAGGTGCCTTTCGATGAAAACTGATTTTCTAACGATAAAAGTGATTCCACTGGAACCACGGGGCAAAATCAAAATTCCGAAACCGTCATGCACATCTAGAGATGTTACCTGAACACATTAGCATAGTTTAAATGTTTCGAATTAAATACCCTAGGAGCCTTTCGATGAAAACTGATTTTCTAACGATAAAAGTGGTTCCACTGGAATCACCGGGGGCCAAATCAAAATTCCGAAACCTCCTTCATGCACATCTAGAGATGTTACCTGAACACATTAGCATAGTTTAAACGTTTCGAATTGAATACCCTGGGAGCCTTTCGATGAAAACTGATTTTCTAATGATAAAAGTGGTTCCACTGGAACCACCGGGGGCCAGATCAAAATTCCGAAATCTTCATGCACATCTCGAGTTGCTACCTGAACACATTAGCATAGTTTAAGCATTTCGAATTAAATACCCTAGGAGCCTTTCGATGAAAACTGATTTTCTAACGATAAAAGTGGTTCCACTGGGAACCACCGGGGGCAAAACCAAAAGTCTGAAACCTTAATGCACATCGAGAGATGTTACCTGAACACATTAGCATAGTTTAAGTGTTTCGAGTTAAATACCCTAGGAGCCTTTCGATGAAAACTGATTTTCTAACGATAAAAGTGGTTCCACTGGAACCACCGGGGGCAAAATAAAAATTCTGTAACCTTCATGCACATCTAGAGATGTTACCTGAACACATTAGCATAATTAAACGTTTCAAATTGAATACCCTAGGAGCCTTTCGATGAAAACTGATTTTCTAATGATAAAAGTGATTCCACTGGAACCACCGGGGGAAAAATCAAAATTCCGAAACCTTCATACACATCTAGGTAATGTTACCTGAACACATTAGCATAGTTTAAACATTTTGAATTAAATACCCTAGGAGCCTTTCGATGAAAACTGATTTCTAACGATAATAGTGGTTCCACTGGAACCACCGGGGGCAAAATCAAAATTCCGAAACCTTCATGCACATCTAGAGATGTTACATGAACACATTAGCATAGTTTAAATGTTTCGAATTGAATACCCTAGGAGCCTTTCGATGAAAACTGATTTTCTAACGACAAAAGTGGTTTCAAAATTCTGAAACCTTCATGCACATCCAGAGATGTTACCTGAACACATTAGCATAGTTTAAATGTTTCGAATCAAATACCCTAGGAGCCTTTCGATGAAAACTGATTTTCTAAAGATAAAAGTGGTTCCACTGGAACCACCGGGGGCAAAATCAAAATTCCGAAACTTTCATGCACATCTAGAGATGTTACCTGAACACATTAGCATAGTTTAAACGTTTCGAATTGAATACCCTAGGAGCCTTTCGATGAAAACTGATTTTCTAACGATAAAAGTGGTTCCACTGGAACCACCGGGGGCCGAACCAAAATTCCGAAACCTTCATGCACATCTAGAGTTGCTACCTGAGCACATTAGCATAGTTTAAGCATTTCGAATTAAATACCCTAGGAGCCTTTCGATGAAAACTGATTTTCTAATGATAAAAGTGGTTCCACTGGAACCACCGGGGGCAAAATCAAAATTCCGAAACCTTCATGTACATCTAGAGATGTTATCTGAACACATTAGCATAGTTTAAGCGCTTCGAATTAAATACCCTAGGAGCCTTTCGATGAAAACTGATTTTCTAACGATAAAAGTGGTTCCACTGGAACCACCTGGGGCAAAATCAAAATTCCAAAACTTTCATGCACATCTAGAGATGTTACCTGAACACATTAGCATAGTTTAAATGTTTCAAATTGAATACCCTAGCAGCCTTTCAGGATGTGACGTATGGACAGACATACGGACGGACATACGGACGGAGATCACGACAATATCCCTGCATTTTTGAAAATGCGGGGATAACTACATTGTATGTAGTAATATCATAAACTTTTCTATGCATATTCTCAGGGACCCGTGTCAAGACATCAATGGACTTCAACATACCGAACGGACACCTGTTTATAATGACGAGAAAAAGCAGTGGGATCATGGTCTACATTTTGTACTAACTCGACAGTCGTGTGCTCAAATTCACCATACAGGCACAAGACATGATTGGGTTCTTTCAACGAAAGAGAAAGTAGGACAAGTAAAGTTATTTGATAGCTTATTCCACAATAAACTAACAGCATCACAGACAATCCAACTTGGTCAATTATATAAGGCTTAATAAAATTAAAAATCTGTTTCTCAGGCCCTCCAGCATGGTCCTTTTGGCTGCCGCAGGCTCTCTTTTTATGACTAATGCAAACTTGAAAAAATAAAAATTAAATGGTTTATGTCTGATATTTTACACAAGTTAATAAAATTTGTTAAATTTGTCCCTTGAGTGCAACAAGGCTTTGCAATGCTTTAGCATTGCAAAGCCTTGTTGCACTCAAGGGACGAAATACACCACCACCCTTGCTATTCTGTAGATTATGAGGCCTAAAACATAAAATAAACCAAGAATATGAACTTCTGATGGCAAAGAAATAATTACAAAAATAAAATATAAAATAAAAAACCGCCCGCCCGCATGCAATTTTACAAAACCTGGCCTGAGAAACAGAACATCTACTTTGTGTGGCCTAATGTTAATACAATTACCATTCTCACAGTTCAACAACAAACAAATTCGGTAGATTGTGGACTTTTCGCGCCAGCATTTCTTGTGGAATTTTGCAATTATAAAACAACTGGTGGGACATTTTTTGAGGAGTCCAAAATGTGGAGCCATCTAATTGAATGTTTGGAACATAAACAATTTTTGAATTCTCGAACAAGAAAAGACCATTAAAGCTCAACAAGAAACATACTTTGCAATACGATTTGGATTTAGACTGTGATGAATGTAGCTTACCGAATCTCTATGACGATATGGCTGAATGTGTATATGAGGGATGTGATACCTGGGCACATAATCGATGTATACAAGTTTCCGAAACCGAACATTATTTATGCAGGAAATGTCATGCCAAACTTGACTCTTAATTTTAAAACAACATTTTATACATGTTGTATTTATGCAAGCAATGTCATGCCAAACTAGACTCTTAATTTTCAAATAGCCCTTTATACTTGTGTGGTAAACATTTAATTTTTCTAGAAAAATTTATTTTTCGGTATTATTTATGAAAGGTTGGTTAATTTTGCAGTTACTTTTCAGTAAACTGATTCAAAGCATAGCTCATATTCCCTCCTTGAAACGAACTCAATTGAGGTCGTTCATTGATGAAACATGAGCTATGCTTTGCTCAACCCCCCCCCCCCCCCCCCCCCAAAAAATCCCCAAAACTTTGATTCCATTTGTCCGTATTTTGTTATACTCGTGTGGTGAACATTTAATTGTTGAAGGTTTAATATTTCCAGTTAATATCAAGTAAACTGATTCAAAACACAGCTCCCCCCCCCCCCCCCCCCCCACACCACCCTCCAAAATGAACTTTGATTCCATTTTTGCTTTATGTCGGGTTAATTTTGCAGTTACTTTTCAGTAAATTGATTCAAAGCATAGCTCATGTTCCCTCCTTGAAACGAACTCAATTGAGGTCACTGCATTGATGAAGCATGAGCTATCATTTGCGGAAAATCGGTTAGCCCGTAAAGTTTAAAGGTTTAATTTTGCAGTTACATTTAGTAAATTGATTCAAAGCATAGCTCATGTTCCCTCCTTGAAACGAACTCAATTGAGGTCCTTGCATTGGTGAAACATGAGATATGCTTTGCGGAAAATCGATTAGTCCATAATTTTAAAGGTTTAATTTTGCAGTTACATTTAGTAAATTGATTCAAAGCAAAACTCATGTTCCCTCCTTGAAACGAACTCAACTGAGGTTGTTTCATTGATGAAACATGAGATATGCTTTGCACCAAAAGAAATAAAAAGTAGCTTATTCTGTAATTATTTGTGAAGGATTAATTTTCCAGTTAAGATTTAGTAAATTGATCCAAAACATAGCTCCCCCACCACCCCCTTTGAAACAAACTTTGATTCGATTTTTCTTTATGAGGGGTTAATTTTGCAGTTACTTCTCAGTAAATTGATTCAAAGCATAATTCATGTTCCCTCCTTGAAACAAACTCCATGGAGGACGTTGCATTGATGAAGCATGAACTATGCTTTGCCCTCCCCCCCTACCCCCCCCCCCCCCCAAAAAAAAAAAAAACAACAACTTTGATTTGATTCGATTTGCCTGTATTTTGTTATACTTATGTGGTGAACATTTAATTGTTGAATGTTTAATATTTCCTGTTAATATTCAGTAAATTGATTCAAAACATAGATGACCCATCCCCCCCCCCCCCCCCCCCCAACTCCGAAAGTAACTTTGATTCTATTATTCCTTTGTGACGGGTTAATTTTTACCTTTCAGTAAATTGATTCAAAGCATAGCTCATGTCGTGAGCTATGCTTTGCTGAATAAGAAAGAAAAATTTTATTATTCTGTAATTTTTTTAAACTTGTGTGCATGGTAAACATTTAATTGTTGAAGGGTTCATTTGTTCAGTTACTCATTTTACCACCCCATACTTTGTGTGTGTGATCAACTTAAAATTATTTTTAATTTGAGAATGTGAGAAAATATACATGCAGATTAAATTGATTATCTAACGAAATGGACTGAAAATATTTCAAATAAAAAAAATATTAGAAAGAATCTGATTCCTTCTCTTTCACCATTCCTTTTATTCTTTGCCAAATCATGTCACTCTATTTACCCCAAAGCCCCCCAAAACCACCCCAAAACACCTTACAGTTAAAACTAGAAGTCCTGTCATGAAATGCGCACAAATAGCACGTTGATATGCGTGTTAATGTGCGCGTTATGGCCCAAGTAAAGCTATCATATTCTGTGCATATGCCTGTGTACAAGCAATGTTTCAGCCAATGGACCTCCGGGTAACCCGGAGGTCCATTGGCAGAAACATTGCATGTGTTTGCTATGAGTAACCAGGAGAACCTGTCGTGCTTTGGATGCCATTCGATATGGCAATTGCGCGCAATTCCAACGCGCAATTAAGCCTAGCTAAGCGCACTATTCATGACAGGACTTCTAGTTTTAACTGTAAGTTATGTGAAAAATTATGCAAATGTTATTTAAAATTCGTTAATTTTAAAAGGAAATTGAACATTATACTCATTTTTAAATTCCATCTAATCTTTTCTGCACACTACATGTAATAATAAATTCACTTTCAAAACCAATTAAGAGCTATTATGCAATTCAACTACATTATCCAGGTTTTCACATTGTGACTTTTGGATTATGAAAATAAAAATGATATTCACATAAGATATATTATGTTTATACAACTAATTAAGAATTTCCTAAGTGAAGAAATGGTTTTTTTTATTCATATAACTAGGTGTTAACTGACACAGACCTCTTTCTCCATAAACATGCCAACATTTCCTGATCAGAATTAACGTCATTCTGATAAGATGTTGTTTTTATGTGACACACTGCTGGAAAGGGCTCTTTGGGCCATTTCTTGCACTGCGTCACACAACAGCATATGCATGTATCATCAGCTGTCAAATAGAAAAGCTTCACAAATGAACTGGCCAGTTAGATCGGACTTAGTACAAAAACAGCTTAGAAAGGATGCTAGGAGGAATACTAGCACAGATAACATTCATTTCACTTCCAACTCCACCTCCAACAGCAAATAAGATGGTAAAGCTGAAGAATAGGGGATTTATGTAAAATATACCAGGTCTCCTCAACTTGTTTTCATCTATTACTCCTTTCTATGTTTTCAATAAATTGGATTTAACCCTTTTGTGTCTCCATTATAAGCCTGTTTTGGGGCTGAGGTAGCACAATTTTACACACTTTCATCCTACCAGTGTTCTACTTGCAATGAAAAGTGCCACCTGCTGCAAAAAGATAATTACAAACTTGGGGGGAAATTTTTAGGGTCAGTCTAGTAAGGGGAAGGGTTAGCAAGCCACTGCCAACCCTTGAGATTACATTTACAGCATGTAAAGGGGTTAGAATAAATAATAAATATGACATTTTTGAGTCTGAAACAGTTGTTATTTGTTGGGAACATGATTTGGAATGAAAATACTCTAAAGAAAAATTTAGTAGACTAAAATAAATTGCAGAGTTCTCTATCCTTCAGCTTTACCAATGAGATAAGTGCTAAATAAAGATAATTTTTCACATAACTTAAGGTGTTTTGGGGTGGTTTTGGGGTCTTTTTGGGCATTTTGGGGTAAATAGAGTGACCCCTCAAAATTTTATTCTGACAACTCGGGTCATCCCACTACCAACTGTATATATATATATATGCCAATTAATGGATTAGTCCAAAGCCTATTAAAAGGAAACACAGGTTCGGTGCTGAGTCTGTGTACACTTTTTAGTATGTCTCAGAGTGAAAAAATGCAACAAATCATGCAACATTTTTGAAGAATTCTTTTTCTAACATCAAGATATGACCCACGACTGATCACACACCAAACATTAGATCAGTACTATCAATATAAACCAACAACAAACAAAACAAAATTCCTGTATACACTTTTCCGGACCAGGCCTCGGCATACACATTTTAGTACATCACCAAACTTGGAACTTCTTCTTCAATCCGTCCTTTTGGACAACCACATAAAACATGTTCCTATTGGCTACATTGTATTTACAGTCTTGAAACCACTTCTTTTTTAATAAAACTTCTAAGATTTTAAAATCTATATACAGATGAGGATCAATGTATGTGCATCACTGGAGCCTATCTGTTTAAGATAGGCTCCAGTGATGCATATACATTGATACTCATCTGTATATAGATTTTAATATACAGATGAGGAACATTCGGCCTGAGAAGATGTGTCGGGGTCAACTCGCCACTGGGTCAACTCGCCACCAGTACTCTTTCCGGGTCAAGTCGCCACAAGTTAGTGGCGACTTGACTCACTTTTTGTGGCGAGTTGACTCACTTTTGATAAGTTTTTTCCAAGATCTTTCTCCTTATTTTTAACAGTTTTTTTTTTAAAAAAATAAATGTTATCGTACCGTACTTACTGTTCAATCCATGACCGTCCGAGAATCACGCCAGCCGAATGTTGCTGGAGAGATCATGAAATAAGTTAACATTTCCACCCATAGTTTACCACATGCTTCACATTTTCTTGAGTTTGGTATCAAGTCAAGTCATGGCTGTTAATAGCAGCCATGACTTGATTTGATACCAAACACAAGAAAATGTGAATAGATAGTTTCTCATAATTATGTATCTTATGATACAAAACGATCAGAGCATAATTATGAATCAGACATCTTTCATAACGTGAATCCAAGAATAAACTGACGCAAATCCACTGATCCCCAAAAACCGTTTTCCAAGATTTCAATGTAACTGCCGATCTTTATAAATCATATTAAATGGAGTATTTCACAATTATAAGATTATGTGCTAAAAGGATAAAAAAAATTGTCAAAATATGATATTTCCTAAAGTAATATAGTGTGTAATATATTGTGTTTTTTGTTACGTTTTATCATACAAATGCTCAATGTTAATTGGATCATGAATAAAACTCAGTGTGTCAAACCTGTCTTACATTATTTTTTTGGGTGGCGACTTCACCAGTGGCGAGTTGACCCAGTGGCGATTGACCCGTTCCCTGGGAAGACGAACTGAAATAAACAACGAAACGACTTGTCAAGAGATAGCGTGTTTGTCTGTGTTTCTAAATTAATTTCATGTTATACCAGCAGTTCAATGTCAATACACGTAGACAAGACATTTCCAGTTTCAGCTTTCAATGAACGGCAACAAGAAGAAATTCTGAAAGGAAATAATCTGCAGAGTCGGTGATATCGAAACCGGTGTAAACAGAAAAACTAACGAATGGTCCCTAAGGCGCGTTCGTGTGATCACGTACTCGAATCGGTCTTGAATCAGATCTAATAAGTGCCTGCATGTTGACATAGACAGCATCACAACAAAATAAAGCAAACCTAATAAATGGGAATGGCGAGAAAAACTTTAAACAAGAAATTGCAACAAAGCTATCCAAAAAATGCGATGAGAAAAAAACCACGATTTCTGCGAATCTCCCAAGATTTTATGTGTTTCAAAAACTCAGCCTCATCAAATTCAGCAGGAATTCCATAGGGATCAGGTCGTTTCGTCCCATGGTCGTTTCGTCCCAGGACGTTTCGTCCCATTTTGGGCGTTTCGTCCCATTTATTTTGGTCGTTTTGTCCCATGTAGATTTTTCACTTTGGTCGTTTCGTCCCATGTAGATTTTTAACTTTGGTCGTTTCGTCCCATGTGGATTTTTCACTTTGGACGTTTCATCCCATCCGAGATTGACGTGAAAACGCATAGCTTCCCTAATTTATAATCTTATCTTGTTCTGTAACAAACGTGTAATTGTTGTTTGTTAGGTTCCTTTTTGTTTATGTGAATTTGTCGGTCAATCAAACAAACCATTATGTATTTTGTTACTAATCTCAATGTGGACTCACAGTATTTTTGTTTGTTTTCAATAATTTTGATAAGGATTGTAATTATATTTTTGTTGTTGTTGAGTGAATAAGTCGGTCTGTCCAGGGGAGGGTGGGGGGGGGGGGGGGTGTCTTCCAAAAAATTCCGGACACAAGGCCGGAGTGGGTGGGTGGTCGGATGAGGACCATAACACCTTTTTTCCTGGAGTTGCAATTTTTTCCTGGTGGTTTTTTTCAGATTATTTTCACATAAAAAGGCTATATTGTTGTTTAGTAGTCTAAATGGCACCTGTTTGTCAGGTAGGGTTAGTGAATAAGGCCCCCACTAGGCTGATTAGGGGATTTGTTCTCTTTTTTTGTAAATTAAATTAGATGCATTAAAGAATTGTGTACTCCAGTTTGACTAAAAACAATCAGTGGAAATTTATGAATTTTAATTTGGGAATGGTTAACATAATTTTCATAGCTGAATCATCACGGCACAATTTGGATTTTACAATGAGTAGCAATGTGTTTAGCAGAACATCTAAAATAATGTAAAAAATTTACGGAAAATAATCTAAATGCCCAGTTTCTCTGAGTAGAGCTCTTGTAACCTGAACCTAATGAAAATTCTCACTGTGCATCTTTGATATAAAACCCCACTTACTTAATTCAAGCTCATAGTGATAGTACCAGGGTTTTCACAGAGGGTTTGTCTGGCTATCTCGTGAAAACATGAAACAAAAGTTACAGTTAAAATTTGAATTGAAAACTGACCCTGACTGAGCCAGAGTATATAGATGAGTAGCTGAGCATAATACTATGCAGCAAAAGAAGATTATTTTAATCCTCTATTTGATGTTCACAAAAATAGTCTAATTCTTACATTATATGCTGTTATATGCAGAAATCAATGCTGACATTTTTTAGGAGACGGACCAGGACGGACAGTGAGATATACAATAGTGTTAGGTGACAGATTTTCAGCTTTCCTACGCTATCTACTATCTTTTGAGTAATGACAATTGGCTGAAACCTCAAGCCTAGACACTTAGCCTGTAGTCAGGTCATTAAAATTAAAACTTCTTCACTAAATTTAAACTGTTTCTTCAGTCTCGGAACTTAACACATGAATGATAATTATGAGAGCATTGAGGCCAGAACTTTCAGTTCAGCATTTGTAATTCATGCATTTCAATAATATGCCAGTATACACTACGCCATAGTGTATATAGGCATATTATTGAAATGCATGAATTACAAATGCTCAACTGAAAGTTCTGTCATCAGGTATTAGAACCACCAGAACATAAGGACTGAAACATACACCTATATACTGCCAAAACAACTACAATTCTGGTATCTATCAGTGACCAGTGTATCAATCAGTTCCTCGAAAGTTTTCTCACAGCGAAAAATAACAATGAAATTTTTCCCAGTAAAAATAAATGCGTGCTTGATAACAAAGGAGTTAATAACAATTTTCTTTAATGAAATCTAAATGCTTCTGTTGATGCTGGTTGATGTGTACATCATTAGTTTAAACAGTAGATTAGGATTCAAATTAAGGCAATGATTGACAACTGGAAGCTCAGTGCAATAATTTTTCATTACCCACTGTGGTGATACACTGAAAAAATATAGGTGGTGGGGTGGGTGTCCAAGTGGTCAGAGGAAAAAAATATTTTTTTTTGCACGTGGGTGGGTGTGTGGGTGGGTGGGTGGTGGTCAAAAGGTGGGAAAAAATATTTTAGGGCCTTGTGTCCAGAATTTTTTGAAAGACCCCCCCCCCCCCTCCCTGGTCTGTCAAACACTTTTACTTGCTGGTTGTTGTAAGTACAGCCTTCTGTCGTGTGTGATTGATCAAGCCAGCTGTTTGTATAAACACCAGTGCGTCTCTTTGATATGTCTGTATGGGTGAAGCTCAAAAATGGGGTCAGGTTCAACAAAATTTTTAACAAAGGTTTCTCGGTGGATTTCAACTAATTGATATCTCTGCTTTCAAAGGAAAAATAGTTTGCCAGTGTTTACCTTGGGCAAAGTTGGTTAAAATGGGTATATTTAGAGAGACTAGGGTGTGTATTTGGACGTTTTTAATGATTTGATTACTGACCTTTTCGCGCGGCGAGTAGTCAACTCATAGTAGATAGGAAAGAAATTATTCTTTGTTTTACTGTGATGTGCAATGTTGTTTATTTTGGTACCAAGGTTGTTTTTAAAAACATGATATTGACTTGAAAACATTGCCACGAAGTGAAAATCACGACAAAATGACCTGCCGATTCAAAAATTATATCAAATATCATTTCTTGTAAAATGTGATTGTAGTGTTGAACTCAACATACTTGTATACCATTTGAACCGTGAATCATTTAACTTTTATACAATAGCAGGGACGTCCTCATATACGGCCCAGTTCTTGAGAAATGATTAAAAGATTAACCCCACCCCCTAAAAACGAAAATGGTCATTTTATATAAATATACGTTCCAACTCGAATTATAATACCGGACGCGAGATTAAATTCATTGTATCATTACCATTGGCTTAAATGCAAAATGAACGAACATTAATTGAAATTTAGTGACAAAATTACAAAAAAAAAAACACAAAAAAGGAACTTCAAATAATTTTTCTCAAGTGAGCAAATTTACCCGAATGGTGTGGCATGAGATTTTAAAATAATAATATTAGTACCTTTCTTGAGCGTGATTCAACTTTCTTTTGTCGATTTGCATTCCTTCTGGGGCTTTTAATAATCTAATAAAAAGTACTTTTTGGCCCCAACATGACACTAGAATCTGAGATTGCAGCAGTTTTTAAATAAATTTAAAAAATCAGTTTAAAGAGGAATTTCATAATTTTCATTTTAACATTATGCACAAATTTGGCTCACACGTTGTTTCATAAGCTATAATACACTGTACTAATTACAAGGTAGAAAGTTGAATTATAAATAGATATAAATATAAATACGAATTAAAAACAGATAGAACAAATAAGAAAATGAAATATAAAAAGGGGATGGGATGTTAATATTTGTAATGAAAAAAATATCTTAAGATTAAAAAATAATGTGACATTCATACAAAAATTCTAAATAAATTAAAAAGGATTGGTTACGGTGTACATAAAAAGTATAGTAATTAAAGATATCCAGGTGTGGGAAATATATGCATGAAATGTGGGAAATATATCCACAAGTTGATGAGATTATAAAATTCCACTTGGATCATTGTAGTCATTATGTAGTTATTATGTATTTAGTTACATATGCAGCAAACAAATCCCTTTATAATTCAACTCTATTTTCAGGTGAATAGTGAAAGATTATAAATGGCAACCTGCATTTTATGTAAAGTACCAATAGATTTAGCAAGAAGTGAAGAATACTCCAAACTATCTGAAAAAGGATGTGAAGGCATCAACAATGCAAATAAACAGAGACAACTTGATGTTCCTGATGTTTTATACTCTGTTGATCATCCTTTGTTTGTTCATAAAAAATGTAGAAGCACGCACACAAACATAAAGATAATAAAAGCTGCTCTGAAGCGTGGACCTACATCAGATATCAGACCCAAACTAGGATCACAAGCAACCACATTCAATTTCAAGTCACATTGCCTTCTTTGTGGAACGTTTATAGACAGGGAGGATGCACGAAAACATCGTTATAGACAGTCGTCACAATTTAGTGAAGTAATGACTTTGGAATTACAAAATACAATTCTCACACACTGTGCTGTGCGACAGGATGACTGGGCGTCTCAAGTCAAAGCACGAATTCTACCAATACACGATTTGCCCGCAGAGGAAGCTATTTATCATCGTGAGTGTTTTGTCTACTTCAAAGGCAGAAGCGACATTCCTCAAAGTCGCCAACAACCTGGGCCATCTAAACACGCAAGAATTGGCCGTCCTAAAAACGAAACAAAAATGGCAGCATTTTGTGCGGCAGTCACTTACTTGGAAGACAACGACGATGAAACTATAACATTGAGTGACTTGCATTCAGTAATGAAAAAAACAAATAATTTATCTGATGATGATGTGTACACACCAGCTCAGCTTAAACGAGAATTAATAAGACATTATGGCGAAAGGGTGTCAATAACTACAATCAGACAACAACCTAACATTGTCACTCTAACATCAAATGTAAAAAACATTTTGCAAGAGGCCCATGCAAATGCTGCTAAAGCAGATAAAACCAACGTTGACTCTTTAATTAAATTAATTGGTGAATATATACGTACAGAAATTAAAAACATAAAGAAACACGAGGATGTGTATCCAGAACCAGAACTTATGAGTTCCCTTGAAAGCAACAGTGATTACATTCCACCATCACTCCGACTGCTTCTGAAAACAATCATAAGAAGTAAAGATGCACAACTTCACACTTCATCAATAGGCCAGGCAATTATGCAATCAACGTGTCCCCGTTCATTCCTCCCACCACTTCAAATTGGACTTAGTGTCACACTGGAACACAAATACGGCCATCGTGAATTAGTGGATATGATAAACAAGTTAGGGTTTTGCTCGTCATACAGTGAAGCCATACTTTATAGAAAAAATGCAGCAGCAGTGCAAGAAGTTGATGTAGTGAAACAATTTTCTGGCACATTTTGTCAGTATCAGGCAGATAACATTGACCATGACAGCAAGACTATTGATGGGAGTGGAACTATCCACATAATGGGTCAAATGGCAACATTCACCCCTAGTCCGGTAAATAAAGTGATAAGGTTCAACAAAATTTTTAACAAAGGTGTTTTAGTGGATTTAAACTTATTGGTGGGTGTGTATTTAGGAAAAAAAAAGTTTGCCACAATTTGTGTTGGGCAACGACCTGGAAGTAGGTCAAATACAAAATGGCCACCAAAAATACAGGTTTTGCTGTATGTAACGCCATGTTAGGTTTTGTTTATCAAACTTTAAAAGGCAAATGACCCTGTTTTTTGGTATTTTTTTCAAAATTATAATTAATTAAAAATTTGTTCCTATTTTGAGGTGCTTAACCCTTTACCTTGCAAAACCTTTCATGAAAATAAGCCACTAAAATTAAAAAAAAATTCGAATATAAATTGCAATTTGTTCAAATCAAACTTCACAACTGATCAGGTACCATTATTATGCATTCTCCAAATCGGCTCTGGTGATTATTATAATCATGAACTCTTACTCATACAGTTCACAGATATGTATTCAAGAGGTTGGAATTTAAAATGTGCAAATGTAATCAAAACGAGGCTGGATAACACAGGTGTTCTCTCGGGCTCTAAACAACTTGAATGCTATTCTTGTGTACAGAACAGTGATCCAATATTGTTTAGAATCATGCAAACCATAAGGGTAATTTGGCCTCGTTTTCAAAACATTTGCATATTAACCTTTCGCGTACAGACTGTGCTTTGATTTTTTATATAAGTATCACGTCATACTGCACCAAACTGTTTGGAAAATAGATCAAGCAAATAGAACATGGTGGCCGCTAGTGTTTTCCATCACACAACACTTCTAACTATCCGAGTCCTCCAAACTTTCTCTGTTATTACACGAGATTCCTTTGCACTGGCCACATGCTAATGTGCAGAAAAGACCATTTTTTTTGCAAGAACAATTGTTTCTATCGCACCGTCCACTGCAGCTACATTTGATGACCTTCAGGAGTGATACTGGTGCTGGTGCCTGTTCCATTTTTTGAGGTTTCATAATGTTCCCTCTTATAGTTTTATGAACTATCCATCCCCAATCTGTTGGCTCCATATCCTTGCCCAACCAAGCTTGCACTTGCAAATAGACACGGCGGCTGTGGAAACGGGCAGCATCTGCCGTAGGTGGAAGACGTTCCGGTGGTAAATATGCCGAGCCTGATAAAACCTTCTCCGTAAACTTTGATGCCCGTCCAGAATTGAGATCAGAGCAACCATACAGAGTTGCAAGGGCCTGGTGTCCTGAATTCTCAATTTCCACCTGACTTCATCCTTCAGATAAAAAAATTTCAGCACAGTCCTTCAGCTCACTACATTTGGCAACAGCTGAAAGCTTCCCTATACCATATGGTCTTGAGGTTGTATCGCATCCCGATAATGCATGCAAAAAAAGAATGGAACGGGTTAATGCAGGGTCAAGTTCACTGTAGAGTTTAGAAATGTCAAAAAGTCTGGAGCTCGTTTGAAGGTAGATAGTCTTGTGAATAGCTGGATTGAAATGGTGTAGCAGCAGAACAAGAATGTCAGTATCATCAGCCACTAATACAACTTCTGTGTCTGATGCACTACGGCATGCTGACATAACAATATCGTAATCAGCATCCCCCTTTGACTGTTTTGTCTGAATGCCGTTATCTTCGAGTGAGGAACTCAGCAGATTTATGAAGCTCTGCTTATTGCGGGGATTAGCAAGAAATGTCTTTTTCTTCATTCTTAGCACCATGTCGGGTTTGAAATCAATGTCAACTCCGATTTCACTACCGGTCCTCCGTTGATGGGTTTCATCCTTAGTTGTCGGGCCACTGCTATATCCATCAAAAACCACCAGAACATTACTGTAGTGTCTGTTAACGTACTGGATATATTGGTGACAAAGAGTGGCATATGATGAACCTTTAGCCCAGGGAACGCGCTGCAGTAATGCACCTCCATCTAAGATGTTTACCACATTGTTGGGCAGCTCCTGAACAATACATAATGGCGCTTTTTTAACAAGTCCACCTTGGAGATCAGCTTTATCCGCAAGACGCAGCAGAAGATTTTTATCAAACAAGGAAGGGGGATAAGAACACAATTCATACTGTAGAAGTGTTGGTGGATCAATACTTCCACAACCAGCAACAACAAGGCGTTGGTACAGATGCTTTGGGTCAATATTAATTTTTTCTCCATCGACAGATGCATACAACGAGGATGCTAAGGTATTTATCGTATCCTTTTTTGAAAATTTGTGTTCAGAGACTGACTTCCCAATCATAGATGTCAATATGTTAGCTCCTATAATTTCGGCAGAATCAACATTAACCGAATCCTCTGCAATGACACCAGATGATAGACTACAGAGATCGAATGTGTCCTTTGAGAAAGGTTTCCTCTCACAGAAAAAGTCTATTATAGTTTGTATGTCTTTACTATCTCTTGACATTCGAGCCCTTGTAAGATCCTTGTGGACCTCATTACCAACTTTCCCACTCAAATTTGTCAAGTCTTGCAGAGCACTGTGTTCTTCACCACATGATGGCATGGATAACAACCACACAAGTCTAGTTAACTCTTCAAAACCACGCCCCCTTGTAAGTCCACCAACAGATTTGACACTATTCATTAACACTTGTTCAATACACAAATCACTAAAAATTCCTGCCCAACAACAGTTTGTTTGCCTTATAACAAAGTATCCATCCATGAACTTGGAATGTACATTTGGGTGCGTCTCATGGAGCTGATCCATCTTGTGCAAATACAATACTAGTGATTTTACATAGTTATTGTGTCCGGATGCTGCTAGATACGGAAGCATTTCGTGTAGTGCTTGAATATAAAGGCGCCAATTTCCTGTACGGGCAGACCTGATGAGTGATCGAAGTATTGCTACCATTTTCATATACATTATCCATAGCATAGCAGTACGATAAGGTTTCATTGAGTCAATCCAGTTCTGTGTAGCTGACTGCAACTGACATAATGCATCTGCTTTTTGGATATCTTCAAGCTGCATTGTACCATCATTTATATTCGACATCATCTCACCAGCAGAATCAAGGAGTTTCTGTGCCTCATTGTTGTATTCTATAACAGAGAAAGTACACATTTGAAATTGGCTAAAATAATAGATGATTATGAGTGGTCAACAATTTCACAAAGACGCAGACACACGCTGGAAAATTTCATAGAAGTTGATATTTAAATTGTTGTTGAACTAGCGAATTGGAGGCCCCCTCCCCCACCCTCCCCTCACAGCCCCCCCCCCCCCCCTATCGGATTTGTACTACACAGCGCTTACTAACTCGAATTGCAGAATTAATGTCAATGTGTGGGGACCATGATGATTTTATGTGTCATTGTATGACTCTCCCATTATTCTGTTGAGACTGAATAGAGTGAAACTGTAGGCACACCCCAGACAATGGCAACAGAATAATGTTGCACAAATTAGTGTAATAACAATTGCTTGAAAGTACCATAAGGACTTAAGTATGAGATGACATCTAAGTACCTTCTGCAAAAACATCTTCAGGATCAATAGTAGATTCCTTTATTGCATTCCCGTCGTTCGATGTGTCCAAAACCACAGTGTCAACATCACATAAGTCTATATCGTCACTTGTTTCATTGTAAGCTAGATTGGGGAGAGCAACATTTAATATTTTAGAGATGGTAATAGTATTCAAAGCACTGTCAATCAGAAGATGTGCTCTCACGGCTCGTGAAACTGCCTTACCAGATAACATTTGATCAACACTGCCCTCGGCATAGATTTGTGACATTATTTCTTTTAACCCAGATCCTGACATTAAACTACCAATTGTTCCCAAAAAACTCATTTCTGTGTGGAAGCCACCCAAAATTAATACTATTTGCTTTAGGGTGCTTTCATCTGGCTGGGACTCAATAACCATATATGCAATCCACCATAACTGTTGGTCGAATGTTATGATTGGTGTTACATTATGACGACGAGAATGTTCTGATATATACTCCAATGTCGATCGAACACATGTTGGATCACTTGGCGTCAAATCAACAACAGGTAAGAAGATTTTTGAACTTTTGGCTGGGTATGATTCATGTGAGTGCAACAGCTGCATACAGCCGGACCAGAGTGGACGAGGTTTCACAAAATAGAACGATGCTCGCCAGAGTGCATCAACCATACTATTCAATTTATCACAGTCAAATGTACCTAACTTAGTGTATATAATTTTTTGTTGGGCTTTCCTAGGATCGGTCTGTGTGACTAATTTGACGTGGCCGATCTTTTTAAGATCATCGATAGAAATTTTTTTTCTTGGAACATTTCTCAACACTTTTATCTCGGGGGTGAATGTTGCCATTTGACCCATTATGTGGATAGTTCCACTCCCATCAATAGTCTTGCTGTCATGGTCAATGTTATCTGCCTGATACTGACAAAATGTGCCAGAAAATTGTTTCACTACATCAACTTCTTGCACTGCTGCTGCATTTTTTCTATAAAGTATGGCTTCACTGTATGACGAGCAAAACCCTAACTTGTTTATCATATCCACTAATTCACGATGGCCGTATTTGTGTTCCAGTGTGACACTAAGTCCAATTTGAAGTGGTGGGAGGAATGAACGGGGACACGTTGATTGCATAATTGCCTGGCCTATTGATGAAGTGTGAAGTTGTGCATCTTTACTTCTTATGATTGTTTTCAGAAGCAGTCGGAGTGATGGTGGAATGTAATCACTGTTGCTTTCAAGGGAACTCATAAGTTCTGGTTCTGGATACACATCCTCGTGTTTCTTTATGTTTTTAATTTCTGTACGTATATATTCACCAATTAATTTAATTAAAGAGTCAACGTTGGTTTTATCTGCTTTAGCAGCATTTGCATGGGCCTCTTGCAAAATGTTTTTTACATTTGATGTTAGAGTGACAATGTTAGGTTGTTGTCTGATTGTAGTTATTGACACCCTTTCGCCATAATGTCTTATTAATTCTCGTTTAAGCTGAGCTGGTGTGTACACATCATCATCAGATAAATTATTTGTTTTTTTCATTACTGAATGCAAGTCACTCAATGTTATAGTTTCATCGTCGTTGTCTTCCAAGTAAGTGACTGCCGCACAAAATGCTGCCATTTTTGTTTCGTTTTTAGGACGGCCAATTCTTGCGTGTTTAGATGGCCCAGGTTCTTGGCGACTTTGAGGAATGTCGCTTCTGCCTTTGAAGTAGACAAAACACTCACGATGATAAATAGCTTCCTCTGCGGGCAAATCGTGTATTGGTAGAATTCGTGCTTTGACTTGAGACGCCCAGTCATCCTGTCGCACAGCACAGTGTGTGAGAATTGTATTTTGTAATTCCAAAGTCATTACTTCACTAAATTGTGACGACTGTCTATAACGATGTTTTCGTGCATCCTCCCTGTCTATAAACGTTCCACAAAGAAGGCAATGTGACTTGAAATTGAATGTGGTTGCTTGTGATCTTAGTTTGGGTCTGATATCTGATGTAGGTCCACGCTTCAGAGCAGCTTTTATTATCTTTATGTTTGTGTGCGTGCTTCTACATTTTTTATGAACAAACAAAGGATGATCAACAGAGTATAAAACATCAGGAACATCAAGTTGTCTCTGTTTATTTGCATTGTTGATGCCTTCACATCCTTTTTCAGATAGTTTGGAGTATTCTTCACTTCTGGCTAAATCTATTGGTACTTTACATAAAATGCAGGTTGCCATTTATAATCTTTCACTATTCACCTGAAAATAGAGTTGAATTATAAAGGGATTTGTTTGCTGCATATGTAACTAAATACATAATAACTACATAATGACTACAATGATCCAAGTGGAATTTTATAATCTCATCAACTTGTGGATATATTTCCCACATTTCATGCATATATTTCCCACACCTGGATATCTTTAATTACTATACTTTTTATGTACACCGTAACCAATCCTTTTTAATTTATTTAGAATTTTTGTATGAATGTCACATTATTTTTTAATCTTAAGATATTTTTTTCATTACAAATATTAACATCCCATCCCCTTTTTATATTTCATTTTCTTATTTGTTCTATCTGTTTTTAATTCGTATTTATATTTATATCTATTTATAATTCAACTTTCTACCTTGTAATTAGTACAGTGTATTATAGCTTATGAAACAACGTGTGAGCCAAATTTGTGCATAATGTTAAAATGAAAATTATGAAATTCCTCTTTAAACTGATTTTTTAAATTTATTTAAAAACTGCTGCAATCTCAGATTCTAGTGTCATGTTGGGGCCAAAAAGTACTTTTTATTAGATTATTAAAAGCCCCAGAAGGAATGCAAATCGACAAAAGAAAGTTGAATCACGCTCAAGAAAGGTACTAATATTATTATTTTAAAATCTCATGCCACACCATTCGGGTAAATTTGCTCACTTGAGAAAAATTATTTGAAGTTCCTTTTTTGTGTTTTTTTTTTTGTAATTTTGTCACTAAATTTCAATTAATGTTCGTTCATTTTGCAATTAAGCCAATGGTAATGATACAATGAATTTAATCTCGCGTCCGGTATTATAATTCGAGTTGGAACGTATATTTATATAAAATGACCATTTTCGTTTTTAGGGGGTGGGGTTAATCTTTTAATCATTTCTCAAGAACTGGGCCGTATATGAGGACGTCCCTGCTATTGTATAAAAGTTAAATGATTCACGGTTCAAATGGTATACAAGTATGTTGAGTTCAACACTACAATCACATTTTACAAGAAATGATATTTGATATAATTTTTGAATCGGCAGGTCATTTTGTCGTGATTTTCACTTCGTGGCAATGTTTTCAAGTCAATATCATGTTTTTAAAAACAACCTTAGTACCAAAATAAACAACATTGCACATCACAGTAAAACAAAGAATAATTTCTTTCCTATCTACTATGAGTTGACTACTCGCCGCGCGAAAAGGTCAGTAATCAAATCATTAAAAACGCTCAAATACACACCCTAGTCTCTCTAAATATACCCATTTTAACCAACTTTGCCCAAGGTAAACACTGGCAAACTTTTTTTCCTTTGAAAGCAGAGATATCAATTAGTTGAAATCCACCGAGAAACCTTTGTTAAAAATTTTGTTGAACCTGACCCCATTTTTGAGCTTTATTTACCGGACTAATACCATAGCGGTTACAAAAAAGAAGTGGAGAAAGCTGCAACAGTTTAGTTTTAAGAAACCGGGAGTCATCCATCAAGCCTTCTGGGAGATAGGATGCCGTATGTGATTTTGAGGTATCTGGTTATCCTTCGGGAATTCCAAATGACCTCCTCCACCCCGCCCCCCCCCCCCAAAAAAAACAAAACAAAAAAAAAACACCCACTGACACACACCCTCAAGCCCTTAAAAGGGCTGTTAAATCTTTATTCAAATGTTTATTTATATCAAATGTACACTCGTTCCCAGCCAGACAAGCTTGTTTCAATCCTTGCCTAGCGTTTGGTGGTTTCTTGTATATGTTGCAGAAAGGTAGGTTGCACCAATTCCTCCTACGCTTTGTCTACCATTTCCATGCGTCTTCTTGATAAGAGTGTTGCAAGAAAATTTGAGAATGTTCAGTTAGAAAAGTAAAAGGTAGAGAGAAAGATAGGTATCCGCTATTGTATATTGTGCCTGCTGTGTGATTGTTGCTATGGATGGGGTAAGGGGTGTGTTTCATCGGAGCCCACTCCCCACACGCAGAGTTGCGAGGCAATCCTCACAGACTCAATCCTAAAGATCTCAATGAGTAGCGAGGCAATCCTCACTGACTCCACGCAGTTTAATTCTATTGAGTAATTTTAATTTACTGTGGATTATTTTGTTTTTCTGTTTTGGGTTCGGTGTTCGTTCAGCTTCACCATTGATTCACTATCCTGGAGTATGTGGAGGGTTTTGTTATATAGATCTTATTAAACGCGTTTCAATCGCGCTTCAGCAGAGTTGCGAGGCAGTCCTCACAGACTCTATCCTAAAGTTCCCAATGAGTAGCGAGGCAATCCTCACTGACTCCACGCGATTTAGTTATATTGTATAATTTTTATTTTATTTTATTTTATTATTTTTTTTTTTTTTTTTTTATTTTCTGGAAACTTATTTTGTTTTTCTGTTAAGGGATCGGTGTTCGTTCAACTCAACCATTAATTCACTATCTTGGAGTCTGTTGAGGATTTTGGTTTGTAGGTCTTTTAATCGCGTATCAATAGTTTCTATTTTTGCTAGCTCGTGAAGTTCCTTTATCGGTGTCCATTTCGATTTGCATAGTGCCACTCGCAGGGCATAATTTTGAACCCTCTGTAGCTTCTGAATGTTGGTTTTGCTTAGGTCGCTTGTTATTATGGCACCGTATTCTAGTACCGGACGTATAAATGTTTTATAGAGCTTGAGAATCACATCTTTGTTTGCTCCCCAATTTCTACCTCTGATGATCTTCAGAAAATTGATACGTTTAGTAGCTCTAACCGTAATGGAGTTTACGTGACTGTTTAGACTGAGATTGCTATCTAGGATAAATCCCAAAAATTTGGCCTCTTTGTTTGCTTCTAGTTTGTGATCGTATAACTGGAGATCGATACTCGGGACTGGTTTTTTCCTTTGCTTTTTGAAGAACGTAACTTTTTGAGTTTTGGCGGCATTGAGTTTGATGCGCCACAGGGCACACCAGCTCTCAAGATCGCGAATGGTATCCTGCAGACGATTTTTAATTATGTTTCTGGACTTGCTGGCTGTCCAAATGCCTTTGTCGTCTGAGAACTGCGATAGTTCAACAAAGTTTTTCCCTACTTTTTCTATATCATTCACATATATTATGAAAAGAAGCGGACTTAGAACCGACCCTTGTGGTGTTCCCGCTTCGAGTATTACTTCCTCTGACACCTCGCGATTAACCCTCACCTTGATTTTTCGGTCAGTTAGAAATGATGATATGATCCTTAGAATTTTAGTGGGTAATCCCATTTTCGCTAGTTTATATCTCACGCCATTGTGCCATACCGAGTCGAACGCTTTTTCTACATCCAAGAAAAGCGCGGCTCCGATTTCGTTTTGACTAAATGCTGTTTTCATATAATCGACCAGTCTATATACGTGTTCGATTCCCTCTTTCTGACTCCTATACGCTCTTTGCCATTTGTTGAAAAAATTGATTGATTCGAGATAGCTGCGAAGTCTCGTAGTGAGAATCCGCTCAAATATTTTCCCAACACAGCTAAGCAAGCTGATTGGGCGGTAGTTAGAAGGGTTGGTAAGGTCTTTGTCGGGTTTAGGTATCATGACTCCCGTGGCCACTTTCCAGCATTTTTGGGAAGTACCCACAGGAGAGACAGCAGTTTAAGAGTTTGGTAAGTCTGCAGTAGAAGATGTTGGGGCACTGTTTCATTATTTTGTAAGAGACTTCGACTTCTCCTGGGGACGAAAATGACCTGCATTTTCTGATTATACCCATGACCTCTTCTGCGCTTATTGGTTCGGTTAATTCATGGTCGTCCCCGTCTTCATGCCTTTGGTCGAAGTTCGGTTCATTGAAGATTGAGTTGTTATCTTGGACAAATTTATTTACTCGTACCTTAAAATCGTTGTCATATCTGTTCCCTTCTTGTGGACGATGTGCCTTCTTTAGAAGTTCGGCAAAAGCACTGGCCTTTGCCTTGTCGTCTATGGCCATAGATCCGTCGCTAGTCTTTAGCGCATTATTATTGGCAATTTTGCTCTTTTGGCCAGTAAGAGTTTTAAATGTATCCCAGAACCTCTTAGGTTCTCTCAGCCCATTTAGGTTTTCGGTTGCTTTTTCCCATCTCACGCGATTGTCGTTAGCTATGGCCTTTTTTACTTCCCCATGAAGGCGATTATACGCGGTTTTAAGTTCTGCTCTTTTCATTTGATCATTCTCTGATTGGTAAGCCCGGAAGGCTTTTCTTTTTTGTTTGATTATTTGAAGAGTTGTTTGGGTTATTCTGTTTATCCGCGTCTTTACTGTTTGCTTGGGACAGATTTCATCTAGAGTACTGTTGATAACCTCGTTAAGGTGGGTGCAGGCTTTTTCTAGTTCATGAACATTTGAGGGGTCATTTGCCTTTATTTTTACTTCGATAATGTTTCTGAAGAGGTTCCAGTCAATTTTTGATAGGTTCCTCCTATTCACGGGAGGATACCTTGCGGGACCAGTATTACATTTCAGAGTGGCGTGAACCGGCAGGTGATCACTGCCTAGATCATCATCTCCTACAAATATGTCTTGCATTTGGCTGGTTAGTGATTTGCTGGTGATAATCAAGTCTAGGATATCTGATTGATGGAGTGAGTTGTTGCTTATGTATGTTACGTCTTGATCGTTATTTACCACGAATAGATCGAGTTCTTCAATGATATGGAAAAGGGCGTCACCATTAGGCTCAGTCTTATGACAACCGAATACCTGGTGTTTGGAATTGAAATCACCCAAGAATATGCAGTGCTTGTACTTGTTGGTAAAAAATTCAAATACTTTACTGTCTACTGTTGCTTGCGGCTTGTTATAATATGATATGATGGCCACGTGTTTGTGGTCAAGTTCAATTTCAGCTGCAATCACTTCAGCATTGAGGTGGTCGCATGGTATTGATTTGTATTTAATCTCCTGCCTTATTAACAGAGCGACACCGCCACCTTTTTGGGCGGGGCGATCTCTTCTAATAATATCAAAACCACATAACGAGAATTGTTTGTTTGGTTTAAGCCAGGTTTCGCTAATTCCAATTACGTCCGTATTTTTTAAATAATGTGACATTTGCAAATTTTTCTGATTAACGCTTCGAGCGTTCCACTGGACTATTTTTAGTGTATCCATGAATGGTTTAGGAATAACTGTACTAAGTTTATTTAAGTTTAATTACTATTTGTAATATTGTTACATAATTATATTCTGTTGACGGCCGCTTCTAATAGCGTGTGAGATATTTGAGTATTATATAACTTAGAGGCTGTTTTACTAATCTCTTTGCAAACGTCCGAAAGACTGGTGTCCAAGTGTTTCTTCATTATGCTGAAAATAGAGCCAGCCATTAGAGTACACGTGGAATAAGGGGAAGATGAGTTCTCGACATTACTTACATTTAGAGCTTTAAGCTGGATGTTTGTTTTAACTTTTTTGAAGTGGCTACAACCCCGGTAGTTGCTGGGGTGTTGACCACCGCAATTCGGGCATTTCAGAGTTTTAGCACTACATGCCTTCGCGATGTGTTTGTCACCGCATTTCATACATCGTTGCTCCCCGTTGCATTTGTGTGACAAGTTCCTAAATGTCTGACACTTGTGACACTGAACGGGTTGGGGAAGAACACGATATTCCTCGGTTTCGTATTTTTTGCCATTAATAATTACCCCTTTGCTTATCAGATTTAATTTCGTTGCTCTATTGGGGCATTTTACTTTTATTTTCCAAGTATGGTTACCCGTGGCTTTGGAGATTAGTCTCTCCCACGAGCATCCTGGAAGGGCTTTATCAATCGAGTTTTTTTCCGTTTTGGGGTGGACGCGTGTGATTACGACACAGGGGTTTGGTTGCGGGTGGCCCTGTGTCTTGTTGGTTTTATTGGTCACCTTAGGGGGCGTTTTGGCTTTTACTTTATCGGCGTACGTCGCTCTATCGGTTGGGCTAGCTGTCGCATTCACTATTTCCGGTGATGTAGACTCTGTTGCGTTAACAGAGTCCCCATTTCTTGGTGTGACCACCGAGTCCTTTCCAGTAGCGGTGCTCTGTGAATTTTTCTTGATGATTTTTGTCTTCTTGACATGCCGATCAATAGTCATACAGAAACCATTTTCGTCTTCGACGTCCACGGTTTCATCATTTTCACGGAACTCATTGGAGAGTTTCCTTTTTCGATCGATTTTGGTTTGGTGATTTTTTCTGTCGCTGCGATGTGGGGACTTTAGCTGAATTTTTATCCAATTGAATTTCAACCGCCACGGCCGGGGAAACTGCGACCGTGTTGGTAGCTTCTTCTACTATGGAACGCAGCCAGTTATCCTGGCTGGGGGTAATTAGATCTGAATCTATTTCAGATATCCCCGGCAGTGAGCCGGCGGACGCAGGTCTTCTCATTTCTGTAGCAGCGTCAATACATGGTAAATCAGGAACTGGAGGAGCATGGTCCTTCTTACCTGGTTTGGCTTTCAGAATTGTCTTTTCCAATTCCCTTCTCAATTCAGCCCTTTTCTTTATCTGCCTGTCGCCTCTGGGCTTGAAGCTCTGACCGCAAACCCTCTATGGTGTCATTTAATCTGGCTATTTCTTTCTGGAAGCCAGACATCATCGACATCATCGATGTCATATCAGTATTAGTGGAATTTCCACTGTTGCTCAGACTACCAGAATTAAAGGCAGAACTGTTTAACTGAGCTTGACTTTGTTTATCCATTGCTGCCTTTCAAACCTAGGGGACTTGTTTTTATATGCTTCACTATATATTTTACAACATCCTTTTCGCTGAGCTCATTAAGAAATATCATCGCACCCATTTTTGTTGTTGTTAAATGAGTGAATAAGTCGGTCTGTCAAACACTTTTACTTGCTGGTTGTTGTAAGTACAGCCTTCTGTTGTGTGTGATTGATCAAACCGGCTGTTTGTATAAACACCAGTGCGTCTCTTTGATATGTCTGTATGGGCATAATAGGACCGACTGCTGCCTTTCAAACCTAGGGGACTTGTTTTTATATGCTTGACTATATATTTTACAACATCCTTTTCGCTGACCTCTTTAAGAAATATCATCGCACCCATGGGGGCGATAGGTTTGATGATGAGTTCAAAGAAAAAGTGTAAATAATAAACAATAATACCCGATTCGTCGTCGTTATATGTCCCGTTGTGACTTAACCCTTTAACAAATCGATCAAAACTGCACAACAAATGAATGAGCCTGAAATGTCTTACATTTTCCCCAGTAAAACCATGCGTATATTATTGGAACTAACTGATCAAGCCGGTTCCAATGATATCCATATTTGCATAGTCTCATTGAAAAATAATCATAAAAAATCAACCAAATTTGAGATTACCTAGCCAATTTCGGATGGTACGAAACGTCCAAAGTGAAAAATCTACAAGGGACGAAACGACCAAAGTGAAAAATCTACATGGGACGAAACGACCAAAATAAATGGGGCGAAACGACCAAAATGGGACGAAACGTCTTGGGACGAAACGACCGTGGGACGAAACGACTAGAACCCCTTCCATACTAGGTTTGAATGACGTCATGGAGTTCGCATGGTCACCTGAGTGCTGCCGTTGTATTACGACTTCATATCGTGGGATGTACTTAAGTTTGCCCTTTGCTTGTCAGTCAGGATGGGCAGCGAGGATGGTGTCGGGTCGTTTCGCCCCAATTCCCGTTCGCCCCGGGTTGTTTCGCCCTGGGTCGTTTCGCCCTCCTATATTGGGGCTAAACGACCCGGGTATGAGGGCGAAACGAACTGACATCTTAACTACGTATAGGAATGATATAAGTCAAGAGACAACTCTGGCTTGCCCTTTGGTCTCGTTACAGTTATTCAGGTGAAAATGTCGGCTTTTCAAGAAATGTTCAGCTTCTGATTAACACGGCCTAGGATATTTCGCATTTAAATTACCTCCCCTATTCACAATACTCACAATGTATATAGTTTCTGGAAGGTCTGAATATGGCCCTTTCTGGAGACAACTGTACGCAACAAAAATCTTACAATATCACTCAAATACACTCAGCCGAATGACACAGTTGATGGTTAAAAAAATGGCTCAAAATGCAAAATTTTCTCATTTTGGGGATAAATCTCCAATTTTCGTACATCGATTGTGATAAAACTGTGTTATAGGAATTCCTCATTCCTCCACTGAGGATTTTACAGCATAACATGATCATTCTGACAAATAAAAAACATATGGGTTTCTTATTCATTTTTTAGAAGGCTTTCTCAAAGCAAATTTACACAAAAATTGTCCCATTTGTAAACTGCAAATTGTCAGGTCCCAAACAGGTCTGGGTTAGTCATTTAACACTTCCATGTGACCTTGACCCCCAATTGAAATACACTTGACAATACACAGTTTGAATCAAGACCATCAACAGATTATTTTGGCCATATCACCGTTAATGAGAATTATTTACTAAATCCACACCACCATAAACTAAAACTATAGCCCAAAATAGCCATTTGGCTGAGGATATCCAATAACCTCGGAAATGACCTTTTAATAGGAAACGAGACCTTTGTGGGTGTGCCATGTGGCCGACAAAAACAGCGTCTTCAGAAAGGAAAGAACAAATCCCACTCATATATGCGGAAATTGCAGCGCATGGGGGAATTCTCCGCAAACAGCCATATGGATATTGATAGTGAGGCTCCAGAAACAGGACTTACAGAGTTTGAAAGAAGGGACGCGGAGATTCCTGAATCACTTGATGAGACTTAAAGTCAAGGCACGTCAATGGCCACGCCCGCCTTTGAGTCATCTTTTGAAATTCCGCTGTCTGATTTGGAGGGCGAAACTACCCACCTTCGCCTGTGGGGCCAAACGAACCGGAGTGAACGGGGATTGGGATAAAACGACTCTAGGGGCGAACGAGAATTGGGGCGAAACGACCAGGGACCGTGAGGATTCCCGTGATATTATAGTTCACTCTCCTACTTGGATACCCGATGTAATATACTAGAACTATATACCAATAACTGTCACTGCGGTTGCCAGGAGAATTAATTTATGAGATATTACCACTGACCAATCTGTCTGGATTACACGTGTATTGTGAGTCCATGAACCAAATTTCGTTATTTACCAACACTATAGGTTGTCTCGGAAGTACTAAAATAAGACCGCAGATAGAAAATGAGACCGCAAGCAAAGTATAGGGGATATAACCCCCAAATAAACGATATCTGGTCACATACGGTGTACACAATATATATGCGATATTTGGCATCGATATTTTAACGTTAACCCATAAGATTCCACTTTTAATGTACAGCGCGACTTCCGATTTGCGGTCTCAATTTTCACATCCAGGGACAAAGAGACCGCAAGTAAACTACTAATCTTAAAAACACCAAAATAAATGCTCTCTGATGAATCTGAGTATATTCAATACATATCCGAACTTTGATATCGATATTTTAATTTTATCACCTAAAAGTTCACTTTTAATGTGCAGAGCAACTTCCTATTTGCGGCCTCAATTTTCGGAAGCAGAGACAGAGACCGCAAGTGAACTACTGGTCCGAAAAGCACCAAATAAACGAGAAGTGTACACACGCAATATCACATATAAAACATATTCCAAAGGTGACTGTAATATCTTCATTTTAACCCCAATTATTTTATGTTTAATGTCTGATAGAAAGACACATTTGCGGTCTCGTTTTCTACCAGGCTGCGCCACACAGAGATTATGGGGAAACCTTCTCTGAAAAGATTCTGCACTTGGAGATGCGACGTGCATCCCATAAGTGGATGGATGTCGGTGTTTTGATTTCTCGTATGCGTACTGCCCGTGGTGGACTGATGGCTGCTCGGCTGGTCTTCCTTCCTACTCCGTTTCTTCTTTAGAGGTGGAGGTGGAGGAGGCGATTCCTTGATTATTGGCGATTGAGGTTGCGGAGGTTGAGGTGTCATCCTTTTTTGTACTAGTTCGCATGCAAAAGCGACGTTGGCACGTAGTTCTGCTATCTCTTTATCCAAGGACTCTTTTGTCGTTGGTTCTGGCTCTTCTTTTTCAGTGCCCACGATCTGGTTTTCCAGTTCGTTGGCAAGCTTGCTTATTTCTTCGTCGTCTTCCGCCTTAGCGTGGGGGTCCAAGCTTGAGATGGAACTGGAGGTGGAGGCATTTGATGACTGGGTGGTGTCTGGTGCTGCTTTTTCCGTCTGGATGGGGGAATGGACTTCCATTTCCTCTTCCTTCTCTTTACGGCTTTCTTCGGACTTTCTTCTCCAGGCCTCTAGGCGCTTGGCGTCCCGGCGCTGAGTGGATGGACTTTTCTTCTTCCTCTTGCATTTGGCCTTTTCAGTGTCCTCTGGGTGTAGACCAGAGCCCGATTGGGCTAAGGTACTACCACTCCTCAGAGGGGTCGATGGTCTGTCTGCTGGCTTCTATTGTCTCCTAGTTGGAGCCATTCCAGGTGGTATTGGAAAGTCCAATATCACCTGGCAGGTATCACCAGAAACATGGATGGTCCAGTTTCTGGTATTACCCACATTCAGAAATGTTAGCATGTCAGATAGCTTCTGTGGTTGTTTCATTTTGCTGTGACTAGTGGTGCTAACGGAGAATCCAGTTGATCATCTGAACAGATCGACAGTCGATGATAATGAATACGGGGGAAACCTTCCACTGTAATGAGCCAATTAAGTGGACTTGCCTATTGTTATTAGGAGTGAATAACAATAAAACGCCACTAATCCTTTATCGGGGCTGCAAGAAGGAAATTGTAAGGATTTCGAGGTTGACTTGAAATAAATAGTTAATAATTTATCAACATTTTTCACTTTTCTTTCATTTATTCACTTCTCACATTTTATCAAGATCGGCTAGTATAATACATGACAGAATTAAAGTTTTTTCTGCAGTGAAGTTTGCTACTGTGTTTTTTTCCCATAAATATATCAACACCCACCCCATCTTTCACTCGGGCTTGGAATCTTGGAACCGGCAAGAATAAAACTTGGCAGATTTAGAGTTTTTTTTCTACAGTGAATCTTTTACCCGGGCTTGGGACCGGCAAGTATAAAGCTTGGCAGATTTAGAGTTATTTCTTTCTCAGCCTCTTTTAGCCTTTATAGAGCATTTCGCTACTGTTTTTTTTTTTTTTTATCTCAGCCTCTTTGGGCCTTTTTAGCGGTGGGCCAAGTTCGAATGCGAAGTTCAGTCGCGAGCATTCATTTCCACACAGTGCTACCGAAATTGCATTAAAAAGGCAATTACGTCCGTCTTTACCTGCCACCGGGATCGACTGTGTCCATTATTTGTCTATGAGTTTCTCTGCAAAATAGTCTTTGGTATTCCATGCCGGGTTAAATGTTTTTGGTTTCTAGGTAGGCAATACCAAGATATTCTAATAATCACAAACAACAAATCACAAAAGTAACGGTAGTTTTGATCACAGATCAAACATAGGCTACCAGTAAAATTAATTATCACACTTGCTAATATTGGACACATCTTTGGCGGCCTCTATTTGATGTTCAAAGTAGAGATGGATAGATGCGATATTGGGGCGAGCTATTATCAACAGTATAGTTAGTTGTGGAGACAATTTCCCCAGTGAGACCGCAAATGTAAATTTCTATCAGACATTAAAGATAAAATAATATGGGTTAAAATCATGGTATTACAACCATCTTTGGAATATGCGTTATATATGACACAGCGTATACTTTCGCGTTTATCTGTTGTTTTTAAGATGAGTAGTCCACTTGCGGTCTCTTTCTTGTCCTTTCTTCTGAAAATTGAGACCACAAGTCGGAAATCGCGCTGCACATTATCAACGAAATTTTAGGAGTTAAAATTAAAATATTGGTACCAACCATCGGATATGTATTGAATATACCACAACTCACCAGATAGCGTTTATTTGGAGTTTTTGAGATTAGTAGTTTACTTACGGTCTCGTTGTCCCCACCTGCGAAAATTGAGACCGCAAGTCTCCAGTTGCGCTATACATGAAAGGTTAAATTTTGTGAGTTAAAATTAAAATATCGATATCAAAGTTCGGATATGTACTGAATATACCCCAACTCACCACATAGCGTTTATTAAGTGTTTTTAAGATAGTAGTTTACTTACGGTCTCTTTTTCCCAGGTTGTGAAAATTGAGACCGCAAATCGGAAGTCGCGCTATACATTAGAAGTGGAATCTTTTAGATTAACGTTAATATATCGGCTCCAAACGTCAGATTATTATGATGGGTACGGGTGTGGGATGGGAAAATGTCACCCGAGGGCAAGATATTTGGGCCAGACACGAGGCTTGCCGAGAGTCTGGACCAAATATCTTGCCCCGAGGGTGAGATTATAAGTTACATGGCGTGTAGCTGGCTGATACATTTCCATACAAGGCTCTGAGTGTTCATATCAGGTGAGGCGAAGCCGAACCTGATATGAACACTCAGAGCCTTGTATGGAAATGTATCAGCCAGCTACACGCCATGTAACATATTTATTATGTCGAAAGTCCATGTAAATCAAGCGATTAATAATTTTCTCCATAAACAAACAACGGCCCGGAATTTATTTTTCAGGAACCACTATTGATAGCACCGCGCAGAATCATGAACAGTAACAGGCACCGGTACGTGTAACCATGGTAATTGTAAACAAACCATCACTTTGCGAAGGGCGATTGCCGTACTTGTTTACAAATGAAACGAATCGCTGCTTGCCACTGAGATCAGTGCTGCTTGCCAACTCGGCATAATCTGGAGGCCCCTTGCGTACATTTACTGTTGTTACTACCTAAAAAGGACTAATAAAGCAGTTTTGAACATTAAAAATCACTTTTTTACTGTAGAGCAAACAATAACAATAACGCAACTTGAAGTTGAACTTTGAAGTTGAATCTGAAACGCACACCGACTTTCTGTTAATTCTGTTTGATCGGAATGTTTCAAAAACAAGTTTGTTCATTTATTATTTATAGTGATGTTGATGTTGCCGATTTTGCAATTTCTGAAAATAGGAGCAACAGGGGCAACACAAATTTTCTATTCACCTCAAAAACCCGAACAGGGAGCGCGGTGGCTCAGTTGGTAGAGGTGCAGGCTGCAAGCCGAGAGGTCCTCGGTTCGAATCCCACCTGCGGCAACCGCGTTGTGTCCTTGGGCAAGACACTTCATCTCCATTGCCCGCGTGGGGGCACGATGACTCCGTGTACTAAGGCGTACTGCACGTCGATGGTACGCATGTCTTCAACCAATCTAAACCCTGCCTGTGCTGCAGCGCGGAGTTACGATGTTGGGGAGCTGGCAGCTGCTCGTCGTTGCTCGGTGGTTCTCTCCGGGTACTCCGGATTCCTCCACCCGTAAAACTGTCACCCACCCGTAAAACTGTCACGGTCATGATTAGCCATTGTGCATAAATATGTGACCTTAAACATAAATAAATAAATACAAAAACCCGATCCAAACAGTGACTGAAGGAGTCGTAAAACAAAGAACTTTTCAGACTACAAATATTATCTTCTGCCCATCTTTTTACATATTTAATGTTTTAAATCACAAAATACGGTATCTTGAAAATATTTTCGGAACCTAAATTCTCTTATTTTGTTTTAATTCAGATTTTGAAAATTCAAAGTGAGGGGAATTGCATCAAAATAGTAATGGCGGCTACTCACCTGATATTATAACAATAACATGACTTCAGGAGGGCGTTATGGTTCATTAACGGCCCACCATAAATGATTAACAGCCCCAGGGCGTTATAACGGCCCGAGACGAAGTCGAGGGGCGTTATAAGGCCAGTGGGCTGTTAATCATTTATGGTGGGCCGTTAATGAACCATAACGCCCGACTATGGAAGTCATGTTATTACTATTATTACCACTTATTACCACATTGTTAACGGTACCTAGTATATTTAAAAGATAAAGTAAATTATTCAATTTCAATTAACAGTTTAATGAACATATATACAAACATATTTTGTGACATAAAATTTAACGGTCTCAACATTCAGCATAACATTTCTCAAGGAAAGTTAAGTTGTTCAACAACTTCACTTTCCTTGATAAATGTTTATGCTGCAGTTATTAAATGTTGCACCCGACATCAGCTGATGCAAAAGTTGGGTTTGTGGCTGGAAGTTCTGAAGCGTAGTTTGACTAGTGTTGGTTGGAATGTCAATGTTATAGACTGTCCCTGGTTCAGAGTTTCCAGGAATAGTAAGAATTCCATCAGCAGAGTAGAGATTGACAGTTTTGGGTTCAGAATGGTCAGGACATGTTTCAACAGAACTGGCATCGGGTTCGGAGCGACTATTAATAGAATTGGTAGCAGTGGGTTCAGTACTGCCATTGTCAACATTACTGACAGTGTTGTAATTTATAACACTTGCTGAGTCTCCAATAACACTAGTGTCTATGTTAAATGTTCCTACACTACAGTGAACTCTTCGTTGTCAGAAAATTCATCATGTTCTGGGTTTACACTTAATGATGCACTCAACACATTTGAACAATGCCGTTTCTGAGTTGTTGAAATGTCAGACAAGTAATGTTTTAAACTCTGGGTATTTTTATGGCTGGTGACAGTAATAATGCTACTTGGGTCTACTCCTGCCTGGTAAAGCGTTGTAATTGTACTTGCGCGAACACAGTGGCAAGTGTAAATTTGTGATAATGATGCTTTTTTAGAAATTCTCTGCATCATTTGTGATAAAGTGTTCTTTCCCATTGCTTCATTTTTAAACCATACCTGGTCATCTAGGCTGTAAATTTGTTTTGGTGTCTGGAATAACCTATCACACTTCTCACTAAGTTTTGCAATATAAAATTTGAATATACCAACACCATTACCGTACATTTTTTGTGTGTTATAGTTAATATCGCACTGTTTGTATCCACCCTGGTGGTTTTTTGTAACCTCAGTTTTAGACAACTCAACAAACTCTGTCCCGTCACTGTCCATCCCTACACTAAAGGTATCTTTACACATTGAGGCCCATCCTTCTCGACCACGGCGACCAAAATAAAAGCATAGCATAAACCACATTGATTCCACCAGAACAACAGCATTTGAATTAAAATTTTGAAAATAAACCCCCAACTTCCGCATATCCTCTTCTCCAATGTTCGATTTGTGTTTTCTTTTTGAATTATTGCATTTCATGAAAAGTTTGCAGCGTGCAACAAACATATGGTTGGCACTGGTGAATTCTCGATCTTTAATTATATTGAGTGGCCTACTTAATGGCGCAGATGTTACATGTCTATGGATTCCAGCTCTAATAGATGTTAAAGTGCTTGGTGTAAGACTC